>JAQZBX010010365.1:0-44440 GCA_029593785.1 Cabassous unicinctus | reverse complement strand
ACCTGGTGTGTAAGAGCCTTCTCCCCCTCTAGATGGCGGTCTCCAGATCAGCAGGGGAGATCCCTCCAAGGTGGGCTTACGCCCAGCGAGCTTTGTAGGAGGCGCTCAGAACCAGTGACGCCAGGAATAAATTATTTAAAACAATCCTCTGAGTTTTGACTCAAATCTCTGAGAACAAGATGGAGGCGTCTATGGGAAATTCAGAGGACAGGTCACAAACTGTAACAGACTTTTCAATTACGTGTTGTTGTTTTTTTGTTTTTTTTTTAATTACCAGGAGGTCCCGGGGATCGAACCCAGGTCCCTCCATATGGGAGACGGACACCCAACCGTTTGAGCCACATCCGTCCCCCGCTGTAACAGACTTTTCAAAGTGATGGGAGGCCAGGAGTCCCTTCTGATCCAACCAAATCCGCAGAGCTTGCAGGAATTTGCAGGTTTCTTTCCCCAGCGTGCTGTAGATCCCTGCTGGCACGATCCGCAGGACAAAGAGAATGGGGCTGTTAACACCGCACCTACGATGCAATGGAGGAAAGGAAGACCAGTTGAGAGAAATACCACCCCAGGGAAGCAGACATACATTGTTAGAAACGTAATTCAAAAGGGAACCAAAAAACAAGCATTTCTGGAACCCATTACCAAAGTCAACAGCCAACCCACGCGCCTCTGCCTTTTTCCCTGGCTCCTCTACAACCGTAACCAGGACCCCGTCGGACAGAAGTACACCTCCACACTGAACACAGTTCTATGCCAAGTAGAACAAAAGCAGTGATTTATTTGCCCCTGATGATTTCACGGTTCTCCTAGATTCCCTCTTTTGCAACAAGATAGGGGCAGCCAAAGATACCATTAACAGGTGGAAAATGGGGAGTGCCAGCTCTGACTACATTAAAGCCATTAATGAAGGTGAAACGGGGCAATAGCAGAGTGCCTGCCCGTTGCCTTGGTAACCCCTCCTCCCTGAGAATAATCTCAGCTTGCAGATGGCCTAGCCCCGGCAGAGGGAAGACTAGGCCCTCCATGCCCCCAGTTCTCGGACACAGTGCTTGGGCTTGCCCTGGAAGTGGCGAGTGAGCCGCCGGCAGGTCTGGGCCTGGACCTCACTGCCTCAGGTGCGGTCCCCTCAAAGGCGACTGGTTGGCCAGCACCCTCCTGAGGTGGTGATTGGTTAGCACCTTCCAGCCTGGCAGTGGTTGGTCAGGTCTGGCCTACTTGGTGGTGGAGAGTCAGCCCTCATTGCTCGGTAGTGGTTCATCAGCACCCTCCTGCTCAGCTGAGATTGGTCAACACTTGTCTGTTTGGCACGGTTGGTGGTGCTATCCTTGAGCAGTTCTGCAAAGTAAGTGAGCAGGCTTGTCAAGGATGCTCTGGGTCCCCAGTAAGAGTGGGGTAAGAGAGAAAAGAGACATCTATTCTATTGTATTAGTCAGGGTTCTCTAGAAAAACAGAGCTAATAGGAGAGAGAGAGAGAAGGAGGGAGAGAGAGAGATTATAGGAATTGGCTCACATGACTATGGGGAGTGGTAGGTCCAAATTCCATAGGGCAGTCCACAAGCTGGAAACTCCAGTGTAGGTGAAGGCGAGTTCCCCAGGAGAAGCTGGCTGGCTGAAGTAAAGGCAGGAATTCTTCCTTCTGACTTCTGAAATCCTTAGTTCTGGCTTTTAAGACCTCCAACTGGTGAAGACCTTCCCCTCATTGTTGAGGCAATCTCCTTTGTTGATTGTAGATGCAATCAGCTGTAGATGCAATCAACTGGCTATAGATGCAACTCTATGAAGTATCTTCACAATAACAATCAGGCCAGTGCTTGTTTGACCAAACAATGGGACATAATGACCTAGCCAAGTTGACACAGAAAAAGTAACCATCACACCTATTATACAGTTTACAGGGCATTTTATCACCTTTTTTTCCTTTTGATCTTCACCATAACCCTGTGAGGTAGGTACAGTCAGCCCACTTTCACTAGTTTATTTATTAGACCCTTGGGGAGTACCTATTCTGGACTCAACTCTTAGAAAGTTCTGGGGATATAGAGATGAATAAAGTACAACTCCTGCTCTCAAAGAGCAGACTTGAACAGAGGAGTCACGGGCATCACCATGCTCACTCATCTTAACAATAAGTAATATTACTGTGCACTTCCTTTCGTGTTCTGAGCACATCACTGTGCACCTCAAGGGCAGTGACTCATTGAATCCTCACAATGACCCTGCTATTATCCCCATTCTACAGATAAGAAAACTGAGGCCCAGAAAGGTTAACTAAGTTCCCCTATGTACTCACAGCTCAGAAATGGCAGAGCTAGAATTTGAACCCAAGCAGGCTGGCTTTGAAGTCTGCACCTTTAGGTGCCAGGCTCTAGTTACCTAGCTAATCAAGTCCAGTGTGACGAATCAAATTTCAACTTAGAAATGGCCACCTCACTACTGTACCGAAGAGGAATGGGTGAGGCAGAAGAAGGGATAATCCGGGATAGGAAGTCATTTAAACAGGGCCTCGCCCAGAGCCCAAAAGGCCCACATCACTTCCATTTTTAAGGACCTGGTATATTAAAATAAATACATAAAGTCAAAGTTGTTAAAAAAAAATTCTTATATTTTAAATGCTTATATTTAACAAATTATTTTAAAGCATATATGATATAATGCAAACTAATTGGGCTATTCATAAGCTAATCCAAAGATTATAAAACATTGATTCATCACGTATTTCAGGCGGGGCAGTTCAGTAACAAGATACAAATTTAAGGTTGTACAAAAAAACGCCTTCCTCTTCCAGTCTTGTCGATATATCTCTGTGACTGCATGAAAGTTTGCATTTGGAAATAATGTCAAAAATCTAAATGTGTTGCCCTCTGCGATTGAGGGCCTGGGAGCCAAATTGTCTTCTGGGTCCTCTGTGGCTGGCCTTGAATTTCAGCAATGTCTTAAAGCTGGAGAGGAGGCAGTGCAGTGGCTAAAAAAAGGAAACTCTACAGCAACATTGCACAGGTTCAGATCTCAGCTCTGTTGCCTACTGGCTGGGTGATCTGGAGCAAGTTACTTAAATGATCTTTGCCTCAGTTTTCCCATTCATAAAATGGGGATTGATAATAGTACCTACCTCATAGGTGCACATGCAATATTAAATAAATTAACACATGCAAGGTGCTTAAAAGCAAGCCTGGCATATGGCAAGTCTTCAGTAAGTGTTAACCATCATTATCTTGAAGAAAGGGCAGGGATTTTAGGTGTACAATGGATGAAGGGCCTTCTAGTCAGAAAGATGAGAGTGTACAAAGGCTGGTGTAAAAGTTCGAGAAATGGTAGGGGAATTGAAAGTAACTGCTCACGGCTAGATTATGCATTAGACAGTATGTGAGTCAGGCCATCCCAGGCCCAGATGGAGAAAAACCTTGAACACCAGGGTAAGTGACTAGAGTTAATCCATCTCCTGGTGACCCCACTGCACTGTTCCTCTGGGAACCACTCCTCCTCCATTCTCTGTCCTTGTGGTTCAGATATTGCCACCACTCCCGGTTCCAGGGATGGACATGAGCCTCGGGCCCTGCTAGTCACAGTGTTGCAGCCCCCAAATTCATTCAGGCACCACCAACATCATCGCCCTTGGCATGACTCACATTTAGGAGCACTTAGCAGGTGCCATGTGTTCTGAAAGTTTTCCAGATAACGATTTCATTAATTATCCTGGTAGTAAGCACTGCTATTTTTTCCATTTTGCAGATGAGGAAACAAAAGGCATGCTGACTTCAAAGCCCAATTGCTTAACTACCCCGTTATGCTGTCTGCTGTCCATTGCCAGGGAGATTGACACCTCCCAAAAAAAACAGCTCCGAAGAATCACGGGGACAAGCTACTCTCTTATTTCCAGCATCACTCAGTCCCATTATTTTAAAATAAATACATAAGCCAAGCCCACATCCTCCTAAATTAAGCTGAGCCTCAAATATGTTCTTACTATAGAAGGAGATGAACACACATTCATTCATCAAATATCTATTATCTCACCCGGGGTCAGGACCCATGCACAGCCCTAGAAGGTACAAAGATGAATAGGACGTGAGGTCAGCCCAGGAGCCCACCCGTAGTCTAGCGGGAAGTCAGACTCTGCAATGGGTTACTTTAGACCAGCTGGTCCTAGCCCTACCCATGCGACTATCTGTCAGAAGGCAGAATTTGGGCTCTGGCCTGCCTGCTCTCAAATCAGAGTGAGACAGCAGGAAAAGAGCGGGTAGTAGCCAGGTGGTAGGGTCTCCTCACCATATAATATGCCGCGTGACTCAGACCTTACAGGACTCTCTGATGCTTCCTAATCTGTGCAGAAGCACAAAGCATTTGGCTTCAAATGGCACTTAATCTTTAAAATTATATACAATCCCAAATTCTACTCTGGAAATTAAATTTTACTTAGTGAATTTCTAAAGCCACACTTTTTATCAATTGCAGGAAATTTGGAGGGGAAAAAATGAAAGGAGAAAATCAAAATCAACCATCATCCCACCACCCAGAGGCAACCACTGTTCACTTCCTTCCAATCCATTCTATATACATTTTTAACACAGTTGAGATCATACTGTATAATCAATTTTGTATCTTCCTTTTCAGAAATGTGAATTTAAAAGTCAAGCACCCAAGAACCCCAGCTATCTCATCAACACTTCAGATGCCTCAGAAATGCATCAGAATTTTAAAAAATTGATTCTACAAATCTCCCCCCACTTCTCTTCTGACCACGTGGGAGTCACAGTAGAATACACAGGCTTTGGACACATCCCCTGAAGTGTAATAGATTTGAATTGCACACAAATTGGTGAATGAATGTCTAAATAATTAGGAGGTTAATTAATGTAAAATATAGGAGGATGAGAGAAGTTTGAAGCTACAGATTCAACAGAGAGGTCTTGCTAATAAATACAGAGGGAGGTGAGAGACGAGGCGAGGGAAGATGGAAATGAAGCCAGTTGGCCAGCTGCTCCTATGGGCGCCAGACTCCTCGGGACCTGCCAACTTGACACTGTTGTTCTTGTGGTCCAGAGGCCTCCTGGCATCTCCAGGGGAAACAGCAGAGAGGCTAAGCACGCAGGTGCGAAAGCCAAACCAACTAGGTTCAAATTCAGGCTTTGTTGCTTATCAGCTGTGTGACCTTGAGCAAATCATTTCATCTCTTTGAACCTCAGTCTTCACATTTATTAACAGGGATGATAAAAATAGCACCTACCTCAGAGCATTGTTGTAATGGTTAATTAAGCCCACGTATATAAAACACGCCAAACGTGTAGTAAGCTCTGAGCAAATGTATGCTCTCACTACCTGGGAAGGAGCATGTCCTAGGGCAGCGACTTTTTCGAACTTTTTTGATAGTGATCCACAGTAAGAAATATATTTTGCCTCATGTATGTTATATATGTGTATGTATATTTCATTACATGCTAGTTATTCTTGTCCACGTGATGTAGTCATATTTTCTATTCTATTCTAGTTCATGGTTTAAAATGCTGGTTGCAACACACTCAACTGATTTTATGACTCACCACTGAGTCTCAGTTGGCAGTTTGAGAAACACAGTCCTACTGGAAAGTATGTAGATTTTGGTATTAAAAAAAACTGGGTTCAAATCTCAGCTATGCCTCTTATTTCTTATAAAACCATAGGAGCGTTTTTTTGTTTGCTTGCTTTAAAAAAAATCTGATCTTCTGTTTCCTCATCTGTAAAATGAAGATAATATCCACCTTACCAGCATATAAAAAATGGCACAGGACCTGGCACTTAGTAGGTACTCAATAGACTGTAGCTTTTGTAATTTATCTGCATTTGCTCTGCAAATAGGACCCCCAGAGATTCCTGCCTCCATTACCAATGCCACTGGGACCTCCAAATGCAATTACCATGAGGCTTTGTCTCAGAACTTGGTGTGGAAGCAGCTTCCAAGGTCTGTGATACCCTTGCTTAACAACATGCTTCCAAGTCCTGCTATTTGGATTTGATTTTTTAAAGTACTTCCTTTATTTTAATTCAGACCCCAGGGACCTGGAAAGTACACTGCTGCTTTTTCCCAATAAAAATCAGACCAGCAATAAGCATATTGCATTTGAAATGGCGAGGCTGGGCGCGCCTTCAAAGGACACCGCATTAGTACTTGGCCCACTCCCAGCCTGTGTTAGAGAGTCGATTTCCCTGGAGGAAACTCTGGGAGTCCTGCCGCAGCCGCGCGGGTTGGTCGGCTGAACGAAACCTTGGCAATAACCAACTCTTTTTATGAACTGGGCCAATGATCCACTAAGAGGAGAGGGAAATTGTCCAAGGCATATAGCACGTGAGTGACAAAGTTGGGACTCCCACCCAACAACTCATACCCCATCCTGGAAATGCTGACAAAGAGGAGATTATCCAGCCCCCTTTGCCAGCCCACTGCCCACCCCTCCTACCCCACCGAGCCTGACCACATGAGGGCTCTCCTTCCCTCAACAGGACTCAGTTATGACAGGGGAGGACACTGGGGAGGACACTTTCAGGATTGCTATACTTAAAAACAATTTCAGTTACCCCAAAATTAAAAAAATATATAGTCTTTCCCAGATGCCAGGAACCATTTGCGTTGCTTTTCACATCTTCACTCATTTAATTTTCACAGCCTTATGAGATAGATCCTGTTATTATCCCTGTTTTAAAGGTTAACAAACCAAGGCACAAGGGGAATAAGTGCCTTGTCTCCATTCCATTGCTGGGAAGTGATAGGTCTGAGACTTGCACACAGCTCCTCTGGTTCCAGAACCTCTGCACTCAACCACGACTGCTGCTCCTGGGAAAGGACACGAACTGCTAATCCTAACCGAGGGCTCGGGCTCACCACGAGCCAGGCACCACGCTGAGCACTTGACTGTTGCCTTGGTTTCCCAGGGCTGCTGAGATGAAATACCACAGACTAGATGCCTTAAAGCAACAGAAGTGTATTGTCCCACAGGTGTTTGAAATTGAGGTACTGGTAGGGCCATGCTCCACCTGTAACCCGAAGGAAGCCTCCTTCCCTGACTCTTCCTGCGTCTGGAGTTTGCCGGCAGCCCTTGGCGCTCCTTGGTCTGCAGGCTCATCACTGCACCCTCTGCCTCCTCTGTCGTCACTTGGCCTTCTCACCGGGGTCCACCTGTGACTCTTCTTCCCGTCTTATAAGTCCCTGACCCAACCAGCCTCATTTTAACTGTTCATATCTCCATATTTCTAAGTAGGGTCACATTCCCAGGGTTGGGGGCCAGAACTTGAACATATCTTTTTGGGGGGCATCAATTCCATCCACAACACATGTATCAACTCATTTAATCTTCACAGTAACTCTAGGAAGCAGACCCTGTGATGACACCCATTTCTCAGGAGAGAAATCTGAGGCTGGGGTTATCCTGGCCTGTGAAGCTCTCCCCTGTGCTTGGGGCAATCTCTTCTGGAAGCCACAGAGGCCAAAAACCTTTGAAGGACCCTTCACTCTCCCTGGGGAGCTCTGAGGACTCTAACAAGGTACACACAGTCCCTGCCCTCAGGTAGGTAACACACTAGAACACAAAGGCTTAGAGCTGCCCTGCTCTAAGTTCTTGTTTAAAAAGACCTTGCTTAACAAGGAGACAAGATCATTGTCTCCTCTTAACAATTATTGAGGTTGGTGTTATTACCCCTACTCTGTAAACTGAAGTCAAAGTTAGGTGAATCAGGATTTAAACCTTGTTTACATTTTGCCTGACTCCAAAACCCATATTGCCAACCACTAAAACATACCTCATCCCCACCCCAGGGTGTAGAACCAAGGTAAGTGGCATTGTGCAGATCACAGGCGGTAGCCTGTGATTTGGGTGGACTGGAGTCCATCACTGGCTCCAAGGGTGGATGGTGGTCTGTCTAAACTAATCTGCATTACCCCGACCTCTTCCATAGTGATTGGCTCAGATACCAGCTTTAAACCAATCTGCATATGGCACACACGCACACACAGAGGGACTGATTTGACGTGATCCCATCAGAGAGAAGCTCAGGATTCTCTTTTGATCACTGTGAAAGGGTCTCTTTCTTCCTTGTAAATGTAAATGAGATAGCAGGAAGTTCTGGCAGCAGCTGGCAGCCATCTCCCAATCATGAAGGGCATCAGCCTGAAGATGGAGCCAATACATAGAAGGGTGCAGAGGTGAGAGAATAGCCGCAAATCAGAGATGGATCCCTAAGACACAGTGCCCGAAGCTTAAATGACCTACCTCTCAGTTGATTTCTGTGCATCACTGTTCTCTCTTTAAAGTTGAGGTCACTTTACTTACTTGCAAATGAGAACATCCTAACTGATATATTAGGTGATTGGAAAAGGTAGAGATTTATGAGGCTCATGGCTATCATCCTGAAGTTATCTATTCATTAAATAAATATGGCAAAGCTACCAAAATAATTCATAAATGAAAAAGATATATAGATTTGGCTAATACAATTCTTTAAAAATGCTGTACTCCAAAAGACAATAAAAACACAATTAAAGAGCATGCATAAAACCAGAAAACATATTTGCACCCCATTTGACAGTTAAGAAATATATATCCATAAATTTGTATAAATTAATAAGAAAAATAAGGAGCACCTCTATAGAAAAAGAAATGGGCTAAGGTCATAAGCAGTTATTTCTTAAACCAGAAGAAAGAGAAATGGTAATAGACATAAATTGATACCGACAGAGTGATACCTCGATTTTTACCTATCTCATGGGGAAGGAGTAGAAGAATTGAGAATATTCAGAATTGCGGAGGGCGTGGAAAAGCTTATACTCTCGTGCCCTGCTGGATTAAGTGTAAACTGGTACCACCTCTCTGCAGGACAACTTAGTATTACAATTTTTTAAATGTATATACCATTTGATTCACCCACTTCTCTTCTTGAAATTTAATCTAAGGAAAGAATCTGAATAGTATGAAAATAGTATATCTAGTATATACCAACAGTATGCAAAAAGTATATCCAAACAGTATGAAATGAGGATGCCTACCAGAGTTAGTGTGCTAAAAAAAATGCATTTTCAAGTTTTGGGGGGTAAAAATGAAAATTGGAAACAATCTACTCAGTAATGGGCTACTGGTTAAATAAATTGTGGTGATTCCATATAATGGATTATTACGCAGCCACTTAAAAAGAAATACAGTTCTCTAAGAAAATTGATGATATATTGCTTAGTTATAAAAGCAGTTTACAGAACAAAAATATATATAAATATATTAAATATATATAGTGAATATGTAAATAGGAAGATGGTAAAAGACATTTCATCTGTGTGTCTAAAACTGGAGGCATCTACAAACTGAAAGCATTCTTCTAAAAGGATTTTTATAATAAGTAAAGAACAAGTTACTGTGGTGCCCAGTGATTGATGCCTGTGCGATCTGCCAGCCTGTACATAACAGATCAGGGAAGTTGACATGGGGCAGATCATCAGAGATTGGAAGCCACCCTGTCCGAGGCCATTTCGTGTTGTAAGAATCCTGTTTCATGAGAGTAAGGTTGCTTACCATCTAACCGAAGGCTCTCCAAGTGACGGGAGTGGCAGGGAATTTGAAAAGGAAAAGTGTAGGCTAGAGCAAGGAGTTGCTGCCGATGGGGCTTTTCAAAAGTCTGCAGATTCTCAACAGTTGTTAAGACAAATCCTGAGAAGTGATTTTTGCCACATCCCTGTCTACAGATCAGCAAGGATTTCTTGGCAAATAAAAATTTAATATGCATTTTTATTATTACATGATGCCTTTTTGATATTTTGCAAATTCGGATTTTCAGTGTGAGCATTCATGAAGAAAATGAAGTATTGTGTTTATGTCACTAAATAAATGGGTTTTATGTGAGATTCCCCCCTCCCCCCATTTTCAGGTAAAAAAGAGACATTTTCAAACAGATACAATATGATGACATTTGTAATCCATTTTCTAATAGATTATAGGACATTTTTATATGAAATAAAACTTTCAAAAAATGTGATTATTTCTTACCACATACTACATACCATATCTTCCATCCTAAATATATATTTCTGTCACTGTGCTCCTTTGAGGTTACGAATCTAAATCTCAGAAATATTGTTAATGTAGAATAAGTCAGATTCTGGACTTCCTAGGAGGTTAATGTGTATGTGGTCAAAATATTAGAGCGGTTGTCTTTGGGTGGTTGGAGGATGGGTGATTTAATTTTTTTTTTACTTACCTGCATTTCCTAATATTTTTTATACTGAGCATACGAGTAGTATGAATTTTGATTAACAAACTCGACTATTTAAGAAAAGTTACTTTCTCAATTTTCTCATAACTGAGTTAATTCCTACTTCAAGCCCCTGTTCCTCTGTGTGGCAGAAAAGTAAACTTAGTCAAATAAGAATCGCCACCTGCATTTTCTCCCCAGGTCGCTGGGAGCTTGCAAAGTGCACCACTTACCCACTGTGGCCACGACCACGTGCTCCTTGCCTGGGCCTCCAGGCCCCTCCAGGACTGGCTCTCTCTGTGCCTTCCAGGACAGGCTGCAGGAGCAAGACGAACTCTGGGAGGTTCTCTCAGGCCCATTCGCCCTGTCTGTGCTCAGAACCACCTCTAGTCCACTCCTGCCTGCCATGCTGGTGCCATGCAGGACTTCTCTCCAGCTGGGGCTCTGCTCAGAAGGCAAAGCAGGAGTTCTCTCAGCCCTCAATGCCCCACAAGCCCCTCAGGAGTGGGCTTCACCCCCACCACTCCCAGCAGCAGGTCTGGGGGGGAGGAAGGCAGGGCCCAGGACCCCTTCGCACCTCCATCACCTCACGTTTTCGCTTTTTCTCTCTTCTTTCTGTTCCATTGCCCTTTCCCGCCCACACACACTTCATTCAGTCCAGCAAATTTTATCCAGTGGGCAAGGTGTGTGGATGTGTATGAAAGAGAAAATCAAGCTGTCTCCGATCAATCACGCATGCTTCTAAATCTTTTTTGTGTTTGTATTCTGCCTTGCCCTTAGCTTTTATAAGAAAAACCTCAAGAATTGGACTCTTTTGTTCTCTGGTGATGCTGTCACCTGTCCTGTTGCACATAAATTTAGTCATTTAATTTAAATATGTAAACAAGTAAATCAACATAGAAAACAAGAGTTAATTCTTGCTCTAGTGATCTCACATGGTTATTGTAAGAATCAAGTAAAAGAATAAACACGAGCCACGAGGTGATACTGCTCTTTCCATGTGCCACGCACTTTACATATGTTCACTCTGCCGATCCTGAAAACTCTAAAGTACGTTCTGCTATTATTTCCATTTACAGTTGGGAAAACTGAGTCAGACAGAGATTAAATAACCTGCTCCAGGTCGCGGGGCTTATTAATGCCAGACCTGGGATTCATCAGGGTCGTGCCTCTCCAAACACTGCTGAATTTAACTGTTGATGCTCTTGTGAGCTTATGAGACTCGGAGAGGTGAACCATTTTGCCGAAGATCACCCAGTTCATTTAGCAGGTTCAAACCTGGGACTAGAATTCACACCTTCTGACTCCAAATTGCATTGATGCGTCTTGAGATGAACAAAGATGACTTTGCCAACCAAGGACGGTGTAAAACTACCAGCCACTTCCAGACAGGACTTCTGGGGAAGCTTTTCTATGATGGGTGAGTCTAACCCCTAGTGGGACTGTCATGGCTTGAGATTCTTAAGAGACACGATTGTCAGGTCCAGCACTCAGGGCCAGAATGGTAGCTGCTCAAGTACGAGACAGGGAAGGAGAGACTTAGCAGCAAGAGCCAATGAGAAAGTCCCCAATGAGGATTTTTACGGACATGGAACTTAGAATGAGCCTGCATTCTAGATGTGGGTTCTCAGAGGCTCTTGGGCTGTATTGACACAAGTTTCCCAGTGGCCCGCACAAGGGACATGCGGATCCTGAACCTACCTGTCACCTGAGCTGATGCTCACTCCTGGACTCTGTACCTCAAAGGGAGCACAACCAACTAGAGTCCTTGAGGAGGGCTGCAGGCTTGATGGCGAAAGAATGTGCCACGTTAGATGACGAAAGGGGATGGATTTGAATTGGGGCTCTTAAGAATGGAAGAATACAGAGTTCAAGGGATAGCATGAGAAGTCTGGGCCTGACTCTAGATGAACAAAACTAGAGCCAAGATAGAGACAGAGAGAGAAAGAGAGAGAACTCAAGTGAAGGTTCAGAGTTCAGGCTTTGGCGTTAGACAACCTGGATTTGAATCATCACTTAGCTGTGTGACGTACGTCACTTTATTTAGTCCCTCTGTGCCTCACCTTCCTTGTCTGTAAAGTAGGGATAATAATAACACCTACCTCATGGAGTTGTGAGGATTAAATTAGATAATCCATGTAGAGTGGTTAGCACTCGACATATAGAAGTGTTCTATAAATTCTAGCTGTAATAGCTCTTACTATCATGTTGTTCCTATTATTGCCAGGTCTACTTAGCAATGGGATGTGCTGCTTTAGGTAGTAGCAAGCACCCCTGCCTGGCCATGTGTAAATAGGAGTTCAAAGACCTAGCACTTGGTAACTATTAAGATACCTATTAAGCAGATTCAAGCATTGAGGTGCAGGGAAAGCTAAAGAAGTGCTGAGCTTAAGAGGGTCCTGGATTCTGCCTCTTTCTGCCATAAGCCAGAAGTCATTCAGAGGGAATGCCGCTCCCCCTGCCACCCGCCGCCCCATTTCTGTAGTCTGGGAGCAGCCTCATGCTCCTGCTGCTGCCCTTTCTATGAACATCGCCAAGTCAGTGACCAGGAATGGCCTGGCCTTGGTCCAACAGAGAGGAGCAGAGACTTCTCGTCCACTGGTGATGTCCACAGGTGATGGGAACGGAGTGCCTGGCACTAGCTAAGGGCCACAGCTCTGCCCACACAAGGTGCAGCAATTAGCCCATAAACACCTCTGGAGTGGATTGAAGCAAATGCAGATAGCAGGTATCAGGCAAAATGATCCGGCCGCCTGTCTGCTGAAGGCCCTGCTGGCAGGAGATTCATATGTTCCATGCGTAAGTGCAGAAAGCTCAGGGTTTAGCACGAGTCAAATGTTGAGGGCTGGTTATGGAATTCTGGAGGAGTGTGGATTCACAAGGAGAGGGGGAGGAGGTGGATGGGCGAATGAGCGTCACAGGTGGGGGGTGACAGGGAGGACCTCCTGGCTCTGGACCAGACTGGGAGATGTGTGCCTGGCTGGTCCTCATCCATGGGGGTCTCAGTACTAAAGAGGTGGGATGGCACCAAGAAGCTAAAATGCGGTTTGCAGAGAGGATCTGAGTGAGACGGAGAGCCCAGGTCTTAGCGTGGCTGGCTGCTCATCAGAATGTGCCCTGGGGCCACCAGGAGGAAAGTATTCTCCCCACTCTAACAGGGGAGCTTCTGACAAGTGGACGCTACACCGATGGTGAGAAGCTACTCCGGCAGCTAGTTAATTAACCAGTTAGCTAGTTAAATGATATTGGCTTACAAGCCAGGCACTCTGCTCTGTGCTCAAAGACCTTCAATGAGCAACAACCCCTTTAGCAATGGATGTAAGAGAAGAAAGAAATAGGTGGATACCACATTGAAGAGACAGAAGGTGCTCCTGAGCACATGTAAGGCTTCCAGAAATAATTTGAGGGGTGGGGATGAGCAAGAGGTTGGGGGCCCAAAAATAGGATGCAAAGGTCAGAGCCAGTGAAGGACAAGTTAATCACTCCTAATGAGTCTCCATTTAAAACCCCAGGCTATAGGGGAAACATGATGTGTGAGCGCGTGTGCACACGCGTGTATGTGTTCATTCTTTTAGTGAGCTAGCAATGGCAGAGCTGGGAACTGAACCCTCAGAATCAGGTGCTAGATTCCATATGCCAACCCCCAACACCATCCACCACCCTTAAGAAAAGTGAAAACCACAGATTTTCAGAAAAGGATGAGAATACATGTGCTGACATTTAATGTCTGTATCTGTGTGTCTTAAATATGTGCACAAGAGTGTATAAGTTTATTCACTCAAGTACAGACACAGAATCTTCTAGGCTTCCATTGGCATGGAGTTGAGGGCCAAGGCAGAGTCCTGGGCTTGAGTCCTGGAACGCCCATGACCCATCAGAGAGCCCACATGGGGAGAATGCTGTTCTCGGGCCCCAACTGCACCTCTGCAGACTGGACTAGACTAGGGCTCCACAGCCAAGGTGTGCTGGAGTTTCTTCTGTTTATTGAGGATGCTCTCTTTTCCTGAGCTCCCCCAGAGTAGACCTGAGCTCGCAGCCAAATCTTTGGAGGGTGGGGAAAGGAATCAGTCCTGGTGACCTGCTGGTGAAGCGGGTTGTCGTGTGAGAGCCTCTACCCAATTCTCTTACCAAAATGCTGAAGCCAGTGTTCTATGTCAGGATTTCTCAGGCCAGCTTGTGTTCTCTGCCCATTGTCCCAATCTGGCTTCCTGTTCCAACCATGGACTTCATTCATTCTACAGGCACTTGTTATGGACCTACCATGCAGGACTATATTAGGCCTGAGGAATTCAGAGAAATATAAGACATGTGCCTTTTCACAGCCCTGGAAATCATTCTACTTTTTTTTTTAACCATAAGCAAGCCAGAAAAGACAAGGGCCAGGTAATTCAATGCTATCCTTCTTTTCTCATCAATTCATATATGACTGATCATTTCTTACAGTTGGGTTTTTGGAGTGATCATTAATCCCACCCTTTCCTGCCCTTCCATGAGAAGGCACCACCGGAGAAATAAGTCAGAGGACACAAGCAGATGGAAATCAAAATGGTGTTTTTGAAGACGGTTTGAAGAACATGGTTTTAGACCTATGACCACAGTGTGCTTTCCAAAATTTCACTTCAGGATTAAATTCACCCATCCATTTCCAGGCAGCGCTGGACCACAGTGGGCTTGCCACGAGGGTGGGCCTGCCCTGGAAAGCTTACCACCTGGTATTCTGTCCTGAATGCATCTTCCTTGCAGTTAGATTGGGAGAAAAAAAAAACAGAAACAGGCTGAGTATGCACAGTTCCTTTCTGAAACTCACTGTAGTAGTTTGGTATGGTTTATGAATTCCAAAAATAGATATTGGATTATGTTTGTAAACTGGTCTCTACCTGGGCATGATTAAGTTATGGTTAGGGCTTTGATTGGGCCATGTCACCCTTGGTGGGTGGGGACTCACAGATAAAACTACACCACAGAGAAAGGAGTTTGGAGTTTTGATGTTGGAATTCTGATGCTGCGTTTTGAGCTGGAGCCCAGGAAGTGAACACACAGGAGAAGAACACAGAGGAATAGAGATGGCTCTTAGACCCAGCAGAAGCCCCGGAGAGAGAGCCATTCGCCTGATAGTCTACAGCTGACCTTGTGGAGTAAACAGAGGTGCTGAGCCCAGATAGAAGCAAGACCCGGGGAGAGAGGAACCCAGCAAGTCTGAACCCTCACAGACATTGGCAGCCATTTTGCTCCAACACATGGCAATAGACTTTGGTGAGGGAAGTAGCTTACACTTTATGGCCTGGTAACTGTAAGCTTCTACCCCAAATAAATACCCTTTATAAAAGCCAACTGATTTCTGGTACTTTGCATCAGCACCCCTTTGGCTGAATAATATACTCACGCAACAGATAAATCATTCTGATGATGAATGGGGAGTAGTTTGTGAAAGTGCATGAAGCCTGGAGTCCCTCTACATGTGAACATAGGGCAAAGGAATCAGAGGGTCCTTCCAACACCTGGTACCTGTGCTCAGGTTTTAAGGTGTTAATAAGATGAAGGTGAACTTGGGATGTATGGGCTCCTGGATGTATGAGAACCATGAAGACCACAGTAGAAAGAGCAATGTGTCAGGATGCTGACATTTAAATCCTGGTTGTGCCACTTAACTAATCAGGAAACCTTGGGCAAATCATCTTCTCTCTCCAGCCCTCAGGTGTATCCTCGAGAACTGGGAAAAATGATGCTCAGTCTACTTCAGGGAATTATTGGGGGGACTGAATTGGAGCTTGGGTGTGGACAGGTGGGAATGATTGTTTTTATTGCTGTTGTTATTTTGATGACACCTGGCCTTCGGGCTCTTCTTGAGACGGGGAGTGCACTACAGCAGCCTGCCTGCCTGGAAGTCTAACCTGGACATCACCTTGAGGCTCAGGCATCACTGAGTAACTTGGAGAAAGAAGGAATTTCTAACCACAAGGTCTGGTGAATCTCCTCTATTTTAGAAGACTCGTCATGAGCCAGTCCCAGGCCAAATCAAAGGACTGGACAATGCAGTTTCTCCATCTTTCCAACAACCTCTAAGCTTAGGGAAGGTTTTGGCTCACACTACACTAAAGCACCCTCTATTTCTGTCTTCTGGTCTACCACACTGCATACACTGCACTACACTACATTACACTACATTACATTACACTAAATACACACGCTCTCTCTTAAACACGCACACCAGAGAATCCATCTCAACTTTAATGCCTTGTTTTTCAAGTACAGAAGGAATTTATAAACAATTCCTTAGAAGTTAAGGGAGAGAAAAAAAATCTTGTAACCTGCTCAGAATGGATTTTAAAAATTCTCTTTTAGAGTCAAGCTTTCTTTTTCCCCTAGGATATGATTATGATTTCTCTCTTTTTTTCTCTCAACAGGGTGTTCATGAAACACCCAAGGTAGAAGTCATTGCTGCTGCTTGCTGACACCTGGTTCTCCTCTCCTTCCAGGAGTTCCTGGCTTCCTGTAGTTAAATGGGGCCAGTTGACCAGTTCTGGTCAATGAGTTAGCTGTCAGCAGAAGTGGCAAGTGTTGCTTCTGGACCAGACCATTTAACTATTTAGCTGGTGTTGCAAGCCCTCCAGAGTTCTCTTTCTTGCTACTTAGTGACTGGCAATGTTGGAGATGGTGGCTGCTTCATCAGTCTAGGTCCCTTATGAGGAGACATGGAGCACAGCCTCCTGCTGACCTATGAGGAACATGTAGTTGAGCAAGAAAGTAACCTTTCTCATTTTATGATATTAGAATTTGAGGATTGTTTGTTACTGCAGCTTAACTTAACCTATTCTGTCTGACATACCCATAATAAATGAAAGCATATATATCCAACCAATTGTCTTGACAGTGTTTTATACCGAATTTGTCCAGAGAGGACACCAATTCAAGGAGACTGAAAGTGGTTTAGCTTGGCAGTGTCCACGTTCATGGCCTGGCTTAAAGAGGAGACCATACTTCCCCAGAGAACTGGCTTAGCCTTTGCATTAAACATCAGGCTGCTTCCTCTACCACATGGCAGGTTTTCATCTCCTCTGAATAATTTTTTAGCAACTTGAGAAACTGCAATCCAAACATATAGTATTTTTGGCTGGAAATTAAAACACGTCACTTTTAAAACATAAGCAGCATGCCCTGAATGTTTATGGTAAAAAGCTCACTCCTGGCCAGACTGCAAAGCTCACATTACCGAGAGGCAAACCCTGAAGCGTGCAAGCAGTGTTCATCCCAGTTCATCCTTCCTACACAGTGCGATGACTGTGAATCATTTCTCCTCTGGCACATGTACTCCCAGGCTTTATGACTCCTTCCATATCAAAGAGCAATTGGCTAGAGTTTCTCCTTGCTGTAAGGGGACGCTGGGAATGATGAGACAGGTTTCTGTCCACTACACTGCCCTTGTGATGAGCCAAAGCTGTCAATCAAAGGAAGTGTCCCAAAGACATTGCACTGAAGGCTCAAGCCCTGACCCCAAACGTTTGGTGGCAACACCTCATTCCTTTGTTCACACATTCATTTATTTATGCATTCGTTTGTTAATGCCTGCAAGGAGCAAGTTTCTGTGAAAGGTATTGTGAGGTGAAGACAAAAACAACATGATCCAGGCCTTTGATTTTAGGAGGCTGCAGCCTAACACTTGAGGCAGTTGGTATAGAGGTCATAAGGGAGACACAACACCTATAAGAATTTAGAGGAAGGAACTATTCTAGCTGGGGGGAGGGGGGTCATAAAGGAAAAAGAAAGAAATGAGCATTTATGACTGCCTGTTATTTATCTTCCCTCATCCTATTTCTATCACACTCTCATGAGGTGGTAGTTCATATATTAGATGAGGAAACTGAGCCTCAGATTGATCAAGGGATTTGTCCAAAGTCAAGCAACTGTTAGTTGGTTCATCCGGTTCCAAATCTGGTGTCACGTAACTTAACCTCTCTAAGACACAGTTCACCCAACTGTAAAATGGAAATAGAATGAAAGTACCAATCTCACAGAGCTGTTGTGGAGAATAAATTATATAGTCTATGAAAATAAAGCCCTTAACCTGGCCCAGGGTAAGTACTCAATAACCTGTTAGCAATTATTATTGTTCACCTACTGTGTTGCAGTAGGTCTTCTAAGGGACTTACTGGGCACCTCAAAGATACTATTTTTATCTTCATTTTAAAGATAAGAAGAATAAAGAACAGATAAATCAAGTAACTCACACAAGGTCAGCTAACTGGCCAGTGACAGTGCTGAGTTCAGCACTGATGTCCATCTGACTTGAACGTCGATGCCGTTTCCACCATGCCAAGGTATCTCCCAAGGTCAATCCAGGAGATCAAAAGCCCAACAGGTAATGAGTGGTGTTCATCACCGAATTACATATCACATAGTGTTTAAGAGTGTGAGCTTTGCATCGCCCATTTTACTAACCCCATACCCTTGGGCAAGTTATTGGACCTCTCTGAGTTCCATTTCCTCAGCCGTAAAATGGGGATATAGCACCTACCTCATAAGGCTGTTGTGAGGATTAAACAAGATCATGCATGTGAAGTGCTTAGCAAGATGCCCGGCATAGATAGATCTCAATGAATGTGGGTATTGATGATGACGATAGCGATGATGAAATGGAGATGATGACAATGACAATAGTGATGAAGGTTCTGGCATCATTGACTTAGTCTGTCTGACACACCCATGGAAGCTGCCACTAAAGAGGGGAAAACACATTTCCTCCAAGACACTTCTGGTTAAACAAAGAATATTCAGGATGCAACAAATTAAGTAACTGTGAAGAATGATCATACCTACCAGAATTAGTGCTTTAAGAAAATGCATTTTCAAGGCATTGCTTCTTTAAGTGACTTCTTAAAATGTTGGTTGACGACAAAGCCAGAATTCTCTTATCAAAATGAAATCTGTAGAATACAATTTTCAGCTCAAACAATGTGGTTTATACAAAGCGCCACCCTTTCAAGTCAGATGAGGAAATATAAAACTGTTCTATAATGGATATATTGTTTGCACACAAAAAGCTCTATGAATCCATGTTTTATGCTGGGCCTCATTTGGCATCTTCAGTAAAAGGGGGAAAGAAACTCTTACATCTCCACAGAAAACCTCAAAAGAGACCTCAGCACCACATTCACTATCCCTTTTGCTCGTCATGAAATGTCAGTCAGAAGAGCACACCTACCTCTTTGCTCATTGGGACTGCAGGTCCCTGGGAGACAGGGACCTGGAGCATTTATCACCACTGGTCCTTTTCATCAAACCGAGATGACTTTGAATTTCTTCCCTCAGTGATGAATTAAGTTTTACCAAAAGGTGTTGAGAACTCACTCCATGCCCAGCCCTGTTCTGGCCACTGTGAGGAGCACAAAGCCGGGTAAGACCCAGTCTTGATCTCAAGGCATTTACCATCTAACAGTGTGGTGAAAAGTCAAGTCCACATAGGCAAAGCAAATGTTACTGTCACAAGACAATCATCCACTCAACCAAAAAACTCAACACGGCTTTACAGAGTGCCTGCCCTGTGCCAGTGCACATGGAACAGAGGACGTTAAGCAGGCACACTTCCTATCCCCAGAAAGATCAGAGCCTCAGTGCTTCAGGGACTCAGTGGAATGGGAAAGCACATCATTTAGTTGGAAATTAGAGAAGGGTTTTTGGAAGGTAAACTTTCATCACATGGAGATGCTTTCTGTCCAGGAACCAGGGACCAGAGCCACAAGCCAAGGTCTGATCACTAGGTTGTAATCATTGCCTGTAAGCACTGCAGGTAAGTCTAGGCAGTTTTGGGACTGTCAGCACCCAGTCTTCCCTTCTGCTTAGCTATTTGATTTCCCTGAGAGAATTCCCTTTTGTGTGACTACTTGATTGGAGGGAGGACACAACCTCCTCTAAGGACGTAGAGGGGGCATCATAATCCTTTTCCCTGCCTGGGCTTGGTCCCTCTGGAAAGGCCTCTCTAAGCAAGTGACATTTGAAGGATGAATCATGCTAAGAACAGAAAGAAGAGTCTTCCAAGGAGAAGAAACAGCAAGTCAAATGGCCTGAGGCAGAAATGAATTTGGTGAGTTCAAGGAACAGCCAGAGTATAATAGAGAGAGTGGAGATTAGAGATGAGAGCAGACCATGTAAGGCCCTAGAGGCCATTGCCAGGGGTCTGGTCCTTTTCATTGCAACAGAAAGCCATTAGAGGGTTGTAAGCAGGGGAGTGAGTGGCTTGCTCTGGGTGCTGGGTGGAGAAGGGACTGCGGAGAGGCCAGATAGGAAGCAGGAAAGCCGTTGGGGCAGGGGGGCTAATGCAGTGTCCCAGAGGTGCGATGATGATGGCTTGGACCAAGGTAGCAGTGGTTTTGGAGAGAAGGAGACAGGTTTAGCCTGTAATTTGTAGGTAATGTCCATTGGACTTGCTCATTGGTGAAAGGTGAAGGAAAGAAGAATCCAGAGTGAGTCCTGGGTTTGTGGACTTAGCAAGTGGAAAGTGCGATTGCCTGAGACAGGAGCATCCGTGAGAAGTTCACGTTTTGGTAGATAAAAAAAAAAACAAGACAAAACAAAATACAGAGTCTGGTCTGAGCATTGAAGATTTGAGATGTCTATGAGACATCCAAGAAGAGACATCAAACAGGATATATATATATACGATTCTGGATTTGAGTGCACAGGAAAGGCCTAGAGATACAAATTTTGGGGTCTTTAGCATAAAAATGGTGTTTAAAGCCAATAAATGGATAGAGGTCTCCTAAGGAAAAAATAGACAGTACAAGTGGCTTTTGGGCTCTTCAACATTTAGAAGATGCTGTAGAGGTCAAGCCCCACATGTGCCTTCTCCCTTCTTACTCACATGTTCCGTGGCTCGTAAGATAATCCTCAGAGGAAAAAAACCGAACCCGGAAGACCGTTTTAAACCTAATTTGAATACTTCATGTACATAATTAAAAACATTTGGCCCCAAAGATTAATAACTCCTTTTGCATCTTCCTTTGACAGTCACTCTGATTTGTCGGGCGGGGCGGGTGGGGCGGGAGCTTTCCGAGTTGATTAACACCTTCATGTTGCTTTGAGCAAAGTGTGGGGCGGCGACAGAAAATGCCACATTGCAGATGCCTGACTTGGGGATGGGACTCTGACTTCACGCCTCCGATAGAGGCAGAGACTCACTTCTGACGGAGGGAAAGTATTACAAAAATATATATGTAACACATATTCTATTCCTGATTTAGGTCTATAATCTTATGAGCCAGACTGTAATGAATAAAGTTATAATTAGCTGTAGATGAAGAACACGCAGCCGTGTTTTCTAGGGTGCACTTTAGGGCTCCGGTCCAATCTGCACATTTACAAGCTGTGCTATTTGCATCAACTTCTACAGACTCCACTCAGAGATAGAAGAGGCTGCATTGCTGATTACAGTGTGCGCATCTCGCTTATCTCTCTACTACACCCTGTGGTGTGTGGAAGTGAAGGAGGAGGGAACAGCCAGGAAATCCGGAAAACACTACCCCATCCTCACAGTATAGTTCCCCAAATAGCAGCAGCGATGTCTAATCCATGCCAGAAAACCTCTGGCATTTCCCCCCAACTAGAGCTAAAGCCTTGGATTAAACGGACATGGATTGAAATGAATTGCTGTGCCACGTGCTGTGTGACCATAGACAAGTTGCTTCCCCTCTCTGGACCTTGGTTTTCCATCTGTGTGGGTTTGAATATCTCTAAGGGCCTTTCCAACTTCAACATCCCGGGGCTTTGTGATTCTATCAAAAGAAAACCAAATATGATAGTTACCAGGCAAGCTCCTGCAGGGAGCCGAGCAGCCTCGCCCTCCCATACACCTTCTCTGTGAATTTGAGGTGGTGTGAAATAGTGAACTGGCAACTATTTACCAACTGACTCTCCAGGGGAAAAAGTCCTGATCTGTAACATTTGCCATTTCTGTGATGCAAATACTCCCAGTGCAGTTGATTTCAAGCTATCAAAGTGCTGCTCCTGAGTACAGAGCTGGGGAGAGAGACACACAGCTGGCCCTGGCAAATAGCACACCACGGGTCATGTGTGTTGGGATTAACTGGCAAATCACTCCCTCTCTCTTCTCCTCTGCTTTTAACACCATTTTTATGCTAAAGACACTAAAATTTGTCTTGTTAAGAGAATTTCCAAGCAGGACCTGTGCCCGGGGACCAGTGCTACTGTTGAAGGTAGTGAAGAGAGCAGCTTTTACCCTGTACTGTGGCTCTTGGGAGGTGATGTTATGATGCTGACCTCAAGGTTAAGGCCACAGATTCTTCATCCAGTCAGCTAAGGTCCAAATTCTGGCCCTGCTACTTACCAGCTGTGTGGCTTTTGTCAAATGACTGAACCTCTCTGTGCCTCTCTGTGGGGATAGTAAAAGTACCTACTTCATAGGATTGTTATGAGGATTAATTGATCTAATATAGTAAAGTGCCTAGCACATGGTAAGTACTTAATAGATGCTACTTGTTGTTACATAAAAATTTAAAAATATGATGGCCAATGTGTTTCACCCACAGAGTCAAAGTTAACACCAAAAGAAGGAAAAGAAAAGTGACCTTGGCACAAATTTTGTAATCTTAGAATTCAGTTTTCTTGAAAGAGCCTGGCACCCACCCTGGACCAACAAATGCCCAAGTAACTAATCTGATGGTCAGTCGAATCCATCTACTGGTCCAGAAGCTCTGCACCTGGGATTCCGAGTGGAGTTCTAGGCAAGTCAGCAGTTTAGAGTTAAAAATCTGAAGAGCAACTTTTGGCGCTCCTTCAGTTTCATACCCTGTTGTGAGCCCATGGCTAGTGACTGGACCAGCAGAGAGGCCTGGCTTACTTCCCAGTTCTCTTACCTACAATTCCAGGATGTCCCATTCCCCACATTGAGAGTCAAACTTCCAGTTTCCAGGAACCTCAGAGTCTGCTGCAGCTTGTCACAGCAGCTCAACATGTGGTCCTGTCTCCTGACTCAGCCCCACTGATCCTCCATAAAGTCACATGAGCTTTGGTAAGGAAAGGGGTGAGGAAGAGAAAGCTTGGATGGGAGGAAAAGTGAGAAAGGAGGGAAGGGAATGTCCATTTTTGGAGCCCCTCCTAGTCACTAGTCATGGTGTCACATGCTTTGTTCTATGAGAGCTCTGATGGAGTCTCCCACCACCCCGAGAAACATTCTACACACAAGGAAACTGAGGCTCTGGCATGGTCACCAATCTGATGGTACCCAGCTGGCAAAGGTTGAGGATTTGCGATTCAATCCAGTTCCGTGCAACTCCAAAGCTCTGTCAGCAGATCTCAACTCTGCCTACCGTGCATTCACACAAATAAAAACAAGATGGCCAGGCTTCCTGAGTTGGCCAGGACAGTCCTGATTTTTTACAATGGAGCCTAGTTGTAACCAAGCTTTGTTTTGGGTACCGCCACTATGTATCATCCATGAAGGTGTAAAGAAAACCATTCCACGCTCAGGGTGTTCTTGAGTTTTATTTGCTTGTTTCAGAAAAATGATGGTTAGAGCTACACTCAGGAGTGGAGGTGAGAGATGACCCCAGGTTCTTTTCCTAATCGCCATGTCCAGAGCCCAGCCCTGGGAAAGGAGAGGAAGAGGGAACTCCCACTTACCAACCTCCTTTGATGTGCCAGGAGCAGTGGTGAGTGTTTTACCTACCTTATTTCATTAAATTTGCTCACTTTGCCAGACATGGCACCATTTGTTCAGTGTCTATTAGAATTCTGGTTGATTTTCCCAACAACCCTGAGAAACATATGGTAGGGTTATTAGTTCCATTTTACAGATGGGGAAACAGACTCTGAAGTGTCAGGACCTGGTCTGAAGCCTGCCTGACTCAGCGTCTCAGGCGCTCACATCAGCAGGTCCCTGAAGGCTGCTGGTGGAAGTCCTATCCTTACAGCCACAGCCACCACCAGCTGCACACAGGGGAGAAAAAGGGAAGCCTCTTGCTGCTCAGCCACTTTCGCCTCTCTCAGGCTCCCCATTCTCTGTCCTCTGCTCAACAGAGCAGCAGTATGGCCCCTTTAAGTATTGATGCCATCCTCCACCATAGCTGGAATAGCAGTTTATTAATCTGAAGAGGGAAAACTTCCCTTGGGAGCCTGAAGCCTGGGAGTTGTTTGCTACAAGCTTGGAATTGGTTGGTGGTACCTTTGCCCGCAGCCAACAGGGTTCTAGAATTGAAAAATCCTTTTACTGCATTCACGCTGGTGTCTTGGTCTTCTAAGGGACACCCTGATATCTCCGAGGGAGGCAGGGTGTGCTGACTGCACACAGCGGGGGCCAGAGGGGTCTTTCTGGCTTCTGGTCCTTGCCCTTCAGCTGGCGATTCACGTCACCCTTGACAAGCCTCCTTTTCTCACAGGGCCTTGGTGCATCCGTGTGAAATGAAGAGATGCTTCCAACTTTGAAATGTCGATGATTCTCCCTCAACACCTTAGCATTTGCTGAGGAACTTGGCAATGCTATATGGATATAGGTGTCCTCAAAAGTTGGGCATGAATCAGATCCTTGTCATGAAGCCACACTTTTGTAAAGCAGATAGCAGTGGTGCAATGTGAATAACCACCTTCGCATTTGCTGTGAACTTGAGGGTGTTTACAGCAGTCAGGAAGGGAGAAGGAGAGAGAGGGAAGAAGTCTTGGAGGGAGCAAAATAGGGGGAAAAGAGGGGCAAAAGAGTAGAAGTGGCTAAAAGCTGGCACGTTGGAGTCAGAGGTCCTAAGCTTCAGTCCCTGCTCTTCCCACATTGGCAGTGTAACCTTGGACAAGTCCCTGACCTCTCTCAGCTTCAATTTTTGCATACGTAAGATGGGGATAAAGATACCTGCCGACTTCACAGGGCTGGTGTGAGGGCTACCTGAAATGATGCCTTGGAAGCGCTTAGCACAGGACTGAGCACTTACTAAGCCCACAATAAGCTACAAGATATTAAGTAAAGAGGGAAAAGAAAAGAAGAAAGATTAAAAGAAGGTTGTAGGGAGGCTGGAAAGGAAACACTGATTGAACCCCGGGAAGCAGGGGCCAGACATTGGCATCTAAACATCCTCATGGAATCTAGGAAACGTTCATCGTGGAAGCTGAGGGATAGGGCTGCTTTCTCTTTTTCTTTCTTAAACTCAGGGACATGAAGTGAGGAGGCAGTGAAGGGGATTCTCTCTGGGCTACCCCCAGATTCCAGTTGCTGCCACTTATGTTGCTTTGAAATACACCCCAAAGCAATCAGCAAACTTCCTGCTGAAGAGCGCATCCTCCGCCCCACCGGAGACTCACACAGACACACACTCACATGCAGAAAGACAAACACACAGGCACGCAGGCTCACAAGGAAAGCCCTGGACACACATGTCCAAACACTCATTTGCACACCCTCCTGCACATTCACATGCATACCCGATGAGGTCTGAGCGGCCAAGGCCATCGCTTTTCCTTGTGAGAATCAAAAGCGGTCACCCTTGTATCACTTTGAATTGCTTATCTTAACATTATTTCTCCAGCCCTCCCCCCTACCCCTGGTCTATTACCCGCTGTCAAAGCCCCGCCTGCCTTTCTTGTGTAGCACTTAGCATAGTTTGTCATCACGCATGGATGGGCACAGTTATTTGATTAGTGTCTGCTTCCCCTCCTAGACCTTCTGCTTCTTCAGAGCTTGGGGAACCAAGTCTGTTCAGCTCATCCTGCTCTTAACACCAAGCCTGGCAAATAGTAAAAGTCTAATAAATACGTGTTGAATGTTGAAATGAAACAATGAGCTCATAACAATGAGGCTATTCAAATCAAGGTCTTATTACATCAGTCCAGGAGAACCTGCCTCACTTGTAGGGCTCCTGACCCTGTGTGATGCCCCAGCCCGAGCCTCCCCTTGCTCTCCAGAGCCTCCGCCCTCTGGCTCTGCTCTTCAGCCACCAAAACCAGAGGAGGCCCACTCTCTGGAGTCCAGAGCAGCTGCTTCTTTCTCCAGCAGTGACACTGGAGGTGTCTCTTCTAACAGGGTTTGCTGGGATCTCATCTTGGGCTTCCCCAGCTTGGAACTGGGGTCTTAGTGAATATTACTTTTGGGTTCCAACTACTCCAAAGAGGCCTTCAGGGAGCAGCTGAAGCTCAAATGGTTTTGCACCTGCTTCCCATGCACAGGTCCCGGATTTGATTCCTGGTACTTCCTGAAAACAAACAAACAAATGAAAAAAAAACAAAAAACAACAAACTCTCATTGGGTCATTGGGGAGCAGATGTAGTGGTTGAGTGCCTGCTGCCCACGTACGAGGTCTTGGGTTCAATCCCTGGTACCTCCTAAATAAATAAATAAATAAGAGGCCTTCAGGCAAGTGACCTGCTTTCCTTTTCCTACCTGCCAACCTCAGTCCTTTCCTTCCATCCCCCTGCACCCTTGACTCAGGCCTTAGATTTCTTTTACAAATATTTACATTTCCACCTTTCTCCAGGAGAATCCATCTGTCTCTCTAATGAATAGAACATGAGCCACTACTTTTGCCCAACCTCAGAGCAAGTACTGGGGGGTCCAGGTGGGGCCTCGCTGCCTCCATTCCTCTTTCTGCACAGACTCCCCCCTGCCACCCTGACCCCTGTGTCACTGCCTGATTCCACTCGCAGAAGCCGGGCCCATTCAGCTCCCCCGCTCCCCCCCCCCACCCCCCTTTAAATCAGCAGCCATCCCGCTCCTGGAGAAGGCAGAGGCAGCAGCCCAGCTTCCCAGACCCCAGTGGGCCCAAGGGGTTGATTAGCATATTGTTGTAGGGAAAGAAATCTGGAGTAATCCTTTTTCCTGTTGACACTAAATAACATTACCTGAAGCCCACGCTTCCCCCTTCCAGCCAGCCAAAAGCAGCCAGAGAAATGAGAGCCGCTCTTCTCCGTATCTCCTCCCTCCTTGCTCCTCTCCTCTTTCTGGAACTGCTGCTAGCCCCTTCTCTCCTTTCCTGTTCTTTGTCTTTCTTTTCTTTTTCTTTCTTTCTTTTTTTAACCAATTCTCTTACCCTACTCACCTCCTCTCTGATTCTCCTCTCCTGTTCTCCTTTCCTTCCTCTCCAACTCCCCCCCCCAGCCTCCTCCCCACCTCTGCCCTCTTTCCCATCTCCTCCTTCCCTCCCTCCCTCTCTCATCTATCTCCACCTTAGCTCCATCCCTTTAAACAAATGCAAGCAGAGAAGTCACCAAGGAAAAGCTTATCCTCCATCCTCCCCTCCTAAAACAGTTGGCTTGTCCCTCCCTTACAGCTAGGGGCGCCTTCACCCAGAAGAATGTTTTGCTCTGCCTGGAAAGCCACCAGAATGACAAATCTTTGGACAAATTACTGATTTCTCATCTAATTTACATCCAATTAGTGTGAGTGAAATGAATCATGTGGTCAGCCCCTCAGGGGAAACATCGAGATAACAAATGCCCAGGGCTCCTTTCCTGAGGAAATGACGGGCCCTTGGGGAAGTCTGTGATTTACCCCTGGGTCAGAGGCCCCTCCCTCCCCCCAGGCAGGTTACCAAGCCCATAGATCAACCCTGCTCCCTCTCTTAGTTGGACAGGCCCCAGTGAGTCCAGGCTGGTGAAAAATGGGGTGATTGAGGACCAGACCCTATGTTGGTCCCCCACCATGGAGAGCCACTTCAGATTAGAATGCAGCAATGATTTTGTAGGGCAAATGCCAAGTGCTGGGCTCAAGGCTTTCACATACAGAATTTCCCTACAAGGACCTTATAAAGCAGAGGGTCCAGCACTTCGAGTGCTAAACTGGCCTTTGCTGCCACTCCCATGTGCCAGCATGTGTATCCAGTACTTTGTTGCATCTTATCTGCAGAAAAAAAATGTACCCTTAGGAGGCAGAGAAACTGAGGCTCAGGGTGGACTTGCTCAAGGTTACTTAGCCAGGGGGTGGCAGGGCCAATGCCCACAGTGTGATGTCAGAGTCCAGCCACTCACCCACCATGCTCTGTGAGGTCCATCTGGCAGAGGAAACTGAGGCTCCAAGGGGCAAAATCACTGTTCAAGTTCAGGGAATGCTTTTTGGCAGAGCGGGAACTCCTTGTGCCAAGGCCAGTGCTTTTCCTCTGCACACAGCTTTGTACAGCAGCTCAGTGCAGGGATCCAGGGCCTCTGACTCCAGGCAGGCGGAAAAGTCCTCCCAGTGTGAAGGCCGATGGATTGCCCCAGGCCATCCGCATTCCCAGAAAAGAACAAACCAAACACACACCTTGCTGTGACTGGGTCACCATTTGCTTCTCCATGTATGAAGAGCAGCAGACGGAATTCAGAAATGTTTTTCTAAAACAAGAAAGATAACTCTCCGAAATTGTTTGAAGTGGGAAGACAGGGGCAAGTGGGCGGGGCGGGGCGGGGGGAGCCACGGGTTTCGTGTCTGAACAGTGCAGGAGCTGCATGTTTGGGATGAGTTTGATCTTCCTGTGTAAACTTGTTTCTAGTCTGCTATTTAAAACCTGGCATATGGATGGGATCTCAGCTTCCAGTACTGGCAGTTCTTAACATTCACAGCGACTAAATAAAAAGGGAATTTTAAAAACCAAATGCAGTTTTACCCCATAACGAGGCAAAGAGAGAACTACTAAGAAGTTAACAACTCCCTAACTTGGGCCCAGCCAGCCCTCAGTAGGGGGGATCCTCTCCAAAGCAGTGTGAGGTTAAGAGGGGAGGAACATTTTCTGAGCACCTACATTAGGCATGGCTCTTTATGCTGGGAGTGTAACCCCAGGGTGAGGGTAAGGGCTAAGCACATGGGCTTTGCATTCCGCCAGCCTTTGAAGCCCATCCCTGCCACTCACTATTTGGGTGACCTTGGAAAAGTTGCTTAACCTCTCTTAGCTTCAGTTTCCTTAGCTATAAAACAGGCCTCAGATAGGACCTAACTCGCAGGGATGTTGTAAGGGTAACGTGAGCTAATGCTTGTAAAGCTTGTGGCATGATGCCCAGCACATGCTAAGTGTGCAAAAACCTGTAGTTATTATTGACACGAGACCGTATCTCACTTCATCTGGAGGCAGTAGGGATTATTTTCCTCATTTTTCAGCTTCTGAGGTTGGAGACGGTGCTGGACATGGACAGGAGTGTCCAATCCCATCTCTTCCAACGTGGGAGGATTCTTTAGGTTGAAGAGAACCTGTGGTCCCAGGAATGTGGTGAGAAGAGTAGGAAGATAGGCCCGAAGCAAAGGAAGGGGGCTCTAGGAGGCACATGAAATAGGTCACAGAGGGCTGCAGTGGCGCCACAAGATTCCTAGGGAACCGACCTGCTTGATTCCCTCTGAGTCCCCAGTAACAAAGGCAGTTGTTAAGTGCTTGCCTCGTATCTGGCACTGTTCTAAATGCTTTGCATGCTTTTATTTTTTTTTTCCATTTAAACTTCAAAATGTCTTAATGAAGTGGTTGTTATTTCTTTTGAATAGGATATCTAGAGCTCAGAGAAGTTAAGGCCCGAGGTCACACAGTTAGAAAGCCAGTGATGGAGCCCTGCTAACTGGTGCTTCAGTTTACTGCCTCCACCAGCTCAGGTCTTGGCACCAGGGGGCATCCTGCAGCAGAGAAGAAAGAATAGTGCACAAGGAGAGAGCAGAAACAGCCCCTTGCTGGCAGCTGTAAGCTGACAACAGCTCACCTAGGGGCAGAGGCCCCTAAAAACCATTCGGGACTCCTGATCCTTGCACAGCCCCTGACAATCAAACCAAGTCCCTGACCTCCAGTGAGCATCCATTTCCTGGCTGCCCCCATGGAAGGCACAGCCACTCCCTAAATGTGTGTCTGGCACAGGGAAAACGGGGTCAGAACAGAGTGGTAGAGTGACTCGGCAGCTTTGGTGACCTCAGCTTCCTGATCTGTAAAATGGGAAGATCATGGTAGCCTAACATAAGGCTGTTGATGAGGATTAAGTAAAGCATCTAGAACTGTACTGGCACTCGGCACTCAGATCCATTCTTCAGTTCTGTGATTGTTATCAATGAGGACACTGACGTTCAGAGTGGTGGACTGAGTTGTCCAATTGAGCAGCAGCAGATGAGGTCAATATCAAAAATGTTTCATTGGAACACTGGTCAGCAGGTCTGTAAACAGGGTATTGCATGGGAAATTGTCTGGGTGTCTAGGTGGAAAACTTTGGGATCTGATGGACATGACCCCAGTGATATTGGGTCATTTCTGACTTGATTGTTCCAAAGCACATTGAATTCCCCTGCTACTCGGAAGCCAACGGGAGGACACATCCCAGCCTCCCATTTCTCCAGAGCATCCCTCAGGAGGAAGAACTTTGCCCTGACTCTGAGATTTGCCCCAGGCACTGAAGACACACTAGCTCGGAGCTCCTGCTTCAGAGCCTGCCACTGCCAAGACTTATGGCTGCCTCGTCTCTCCCCCTTGCTGGGTCTGGCTACATCACTTATCTCCCCGACGCTGACCTGCCAGCAGCTGCAGGAGGCTCTCTCCGGTAAGATTTGATTAATGAGGTTCAGCAGCAACAAATCAGTCTTATGGTGCAGCCCTCCCCTCTCTGGGACACACTCTGGCAACACCCGCTGCATACAAACCGCCCGGCAGTGTGGGGCTGCCTCCCAGCCTTGCCTGTCAGCAGCCCCTGGATCTGCACCCCGAGTTCCATGGGGTCAGGCCTGGCTGGAACTCACCTCCCATCCATGAGTATGCACTGTGCCCTTGACCCAGCCAAGAGGTGCTTGCTTTCGTCCCTTCTCTTCAAAATAATATAATTATTCTAATAGTGAAAATAATAATAACTACAATTTCTTGACAACTTAATGTACGCAAGGCACTTCGCTAAACACTTAACATGATCTTATTTAATCCTCTCAACAGCCCCATGGAATGGGGTTTTTATTATCCCCATTTTACAGATGAGGAAACCAAAGTACAAGCAGGCTGCTAACTTGCCCAAAGTCACACAGTTTAAAAAGGCCAGAGCTGGGATTTGAACCTTGGCATTCTGGCCTTTAATTATATTTCTGAACCTGTTTGAAGTCATATAACTGTTATAACTATGATGAAAGTTATGGCCCTTTTCCTTGGAAAAATGTGCATATCTATACACACCCTGGCATACAATTTCAGCATGCACAGAGACACCTACCCTCAACACATCCTCAGGCCTGATGCCCTCTGCTTTCACTCATTGTGAGACTTGGACACAGCCCCTCTCCCTCTGGGCCTCAGTGCCACCTCCAAAGGCCCATCCTTGTCCAACACTCTGGGTCAAATGCACAGTAACCAAGTCCTGCTTCCCAATCTCAGCCGCCTCGTTCCCATTTGGAAAGTCTATGTCATTAGAAGGCAGAACTGTTTTTTCTTTGAGTTTCCAACCACTATGAGCGCGTCACCCCACCGCACCCTTTCTCCTTACCCCGACTGTTTTATTGGAACTGTTTGTTTCTCAAGCAGTTACAGGAAGCCCGTGGCACATCGCAGTCCGTCCACTCCTTTGTAGCATAATCTACGCATCATTCAAGCATGTGTCCCTCCAGCCATCAGGGACCCCATGTCAGCTTCCAGAGCTGCCCTGCTCTGCTGCTCCTCGGGCCCACCATACCTCCTCCCTCCCCCAATCCACCAGGCCTTGATCTGAGCTCTTTCCTTGCAAGCTGAAAGGGCTGTGAATCTCACCCTTCCATTCCCCTCTCTACCTTCCCCAAAGCCCTCACATCCCAGAAGCATTTGTCAGGGATTTGCCAATAGTCACTTTTTCATCTGCTAGGGCAAGAGTCATCTTTGCATATAGATGTTTTGTAATAGATGCTGCATTGATTATGTAAAGTTCTTTTGGGAATCGCCTGGCCATTTCTGGGCCCTCACCAGCCAGTTCCACCTCCAACATACATCTCGGATCTCCTAGGCTGGGAGCACAGAGCCACCTGAACCAGGGGTTGGGGAAAGCAGGCCCAGCTTCAAACGACCTCACAGGTTCTGACCCATCCAAGATGGACTTGCCTGTTATTCTACTTTTAATGGACTGGCTGAGGAAGGTCTGGTTGGTCTGAATATGGCCTCTTCCTCAATTGGAAATATTATTTCCAATGATGACTCTGATGATCAACATTCTGTTTGCATTTTGAGCACATAAAGCCAAGGGCACGCCTCCTTGAGCTCTTTCTATCTTCACGATGACCTTGTGTAAGAAGGATGGTTATTATACCCACTGTACAGATATGGAAACTAAGGCCCCAAGAAGTCCAAGTTTGCACAGTTTGGGCGATTCCAGCCCTTAAACCCCCACTCATGGGACTATGAGAGCTGTACTTTTCTTTTATGTCATTTTGATTCGAAGCTCATTTTGGGAAAGGGGCATTTATAGAATGTTCTCAAAAATTTCCCCTCATCTCAGTGTCTTCCAGGAGGTGCAGGGAAGAGCATGTGGTCATGTGCCTTTGTGTTGGAGAGAGATGTGGATATCTACATGTGGAGTACATGGGAGGGGTCTGTGTCTCTGTGCAGGTTAAGTGTACGTGTACATGGGGAAGTGGGCGTGGGTGAGTCTGAGCATGCAGGGTGTACGGAGAGAGTACGTCTGTGTGGCTGTGGACGCGTGCTTTTGTGGGTGTGGAAGTATATATATGTGGTATGAGCCTCTGGTCTGCTTCCTCCTCTCATGGATCACTCTGCCCTTTGCATTTTGAGCCCCGAGTCCATGCATTCAGCCTCTTGGGTTGAGAAGACTTGGTGGACTGTAATTAGCAGGGTACAGTTTTTTCAGACTCTTTGGAGAATAACTACAAAATAAACACTTTCACAAAGTGTCCCTGCAAAGAAGGCTCCCTCTGCAAGTTCAGGACATGCCCCCAAGGTTCTGGAGCTGGTCTCTGGGACGTTCCTTCGGGGCCAGTGAAAAGCAGGCCCACGGTTTTTGCGGTGAGGTTTGTGGGCACACAAAGGTCAGTGTGGAGCTAGGTCAGTAGTGCCAGGACAGTGAGGCAGGTCAGCAGGGCTGCTGAAGATCCCTTGTCCTGGGCAGGCGGGCTCCTCGATGTGGGCCATGCCCTCTGAAGGCATGAGAACGCCTCACCTCTGTCTCTGGCCAATCCAGCTTTTGGGCTGACGAGGTCCAGAGAGGCCTCCTTACAGCGCCAGCGACAGTACTCAGGGGGCCTGGAGGCCCCTCCACCGTGACCTTGGAGACACAGCAGACTCCGCCTTCAGTGGGCCCAGCCACTGAAAATGGCCCTCACCCATTCACAACTGTGAGCGTGTAACTGGTCTGTGGGAGGGAGACAAAGTCCAGTCAAGTTGGCGAGGTGCCCCATCTGCCCCTTCTACCTGCCCCGGGCCCATGTTCCCACAGCCACACTGGAGCTTGCCCCGGAGCTTCCTGCTCTGGCTTCCACCTGAACTTGGCGTCACCATGTGCCAACAAGAATCACACCTCCCATTTCACCAGAAGCACATTTTCCAGCTTGTTCTTCCACCAGGCTGGGCTCCAAATGCCTCTTGTGGTTGTTTCCCCAAATCAAATCCAACCTCAAAGCCTGAAGATTTGCCATTATTAAAGACGAGCAAAAGCATATGCCCCAGGCTCTGGAGAGAATTTCTAATGAGGATTTCAAAGATCACAGCCTACTGCTGCGCTCCTGGAATCTGACGGGCCCTTAGCAGACTCGGCGTCCTCTGATGACACTCCGCACACCCCAGCCCTGCCGACCACCGCGCCTTCGCCTGCGCGGTTGCCTCAACAGTAGTCACGTGATGCAGAGCTGGTTTAGAAAGTCAGCGCGTAAGAGGAAGAACCAGGCACGGTCAAATTACCCTTACAAATCCCTTAGGAGGGAGACCACTGCACCATCTCTCAGCAAGTCCAACACAGCTGGGCTTCCTTCAGAATTGGAACAAATCGCTTTTCTTTGGGTTAAGCGCCAGATGAGGTTATTGGCTTGGTTTGAGGGGCTATGTTACATGAAACGCAAGTGTCGTTAAATACCAGAATCACCCTTGGGGTGCTTCCCACAGGAAGAGAGGCACAGAGGACCTGAAAGCCATCTTCCATCTCATACTTGCTCTGGGGCTCAGCTTCTTGAGAGAAATGGTGGGCAGAATGGCCCACTTCACTCTCCAAGCACACTCTGCGTTGTGGTTTTTATTAGGCTTTGTGCATATACATAGTTGAGTTCATGTACATTAAGTCCAGTCTCCCTCGAAGGCTCATCTCCTGCATTACAAGATGTTAAATACTTCATATCTTTCAAGGCCACTTCTGCGTTCTAAATGTCACTTCTTCCAGGAGGTGTTCTCTGATTGCCTCTACGGGAAATGGTATCCCTCAACCATGAATTCCCCCAGTAGTTCTTTTATACCCATCTTATGACCTATACCATTCTGTGCTTCACATCATAGTAACTGTGGGTAGGTCGTAGCTCCCCCAATATCAAATACACAATGACGTCCTTATCTATTTCACCTCTGGGATCTCCACAGTGCTTGGTTCAATTTCTTCTGTATACCCCATATCAAAAAACATTGATTAAAAGAATAGATTATGAAATGAAAACATCTCAACCTTGATGCTACAGAAGTGCAATACTCCTGGACTCAGGGCAGGTATGAGCAAGCACTTCCATTTTGACTTGACCCCATAGATGATATGCCTTTGGGGAAATGTCTCTCCATGCCTTCTCCACCCCCTTGCTCCTCCAGGCAGACCTCCATGACCAGACTCCCGCCATTCCAATGCCCACTGTGGAGCAGCAAGAACTGCAGCTTTGTCACAGATGAGGGCAAGCATTAATGTCCTCATTTTATGTTCCATCTAGGCAAATTGAGACCCAAAGAGTTAGGTGGCTGGCCCTAATGAACAGCAGGGCTTGGATTTGTGTTTGCCCAAAACTTTCTTCTTTTTCTATTTCACCATTTGCTACCTCTGGATAGAGATGCATTCTGTTCATAATGAGCATCCAGTGGCGGAGAGCCCTGCTCCTCCCAGACCAAGGAGAGGCCAGTGCACAGTGCCCTAATGACTCTTGTCCCATGTGAGGGCACAGGTTGGGAATAATTTTGGAGGCTTCTTGCTAGAAGGTTGAAACCCAAAATATGCTGCTGATGTGGGTAGCAGCAACTATGAATGCCCCCTTACAGATGCCAGGTCACCTACCTGGCCTCCCTTGCCCAGTTCTCTTGGGTGCTGGAGTTTCTCTGTTTTCCCCCAGGACTCTGGCATCCCGCTCTGTACCCCCACACCATCAGCTGGGCTCCCCTTTCTCCTCCTTCTTCCCATCCACTTCCCTGTGGCTGAGGACTGTCTCCACTCCTCAGATGGAACAGCACAGCATGGGGAATGAAACTTTGAAGCCAGTGGATCTGGATTCAATTCCTGGCTCAGCCTCTTTAATACTTGTCTGATTGTTGACAAGTCACTTCACTGCTATAAGCTTAGCTTCTTCATCCGTAAAATCAGAATAACAAAATTCCCATCAAAGCTCTGCTGATGTAGAGTTAGTGATGGAGATACAGCAGGGGTCTCAGCTCAGACCTCATTTAGCTGGAATTCAGACAAATCAGGAGAGCATGCTGCACAGCAGTTCAATGCAAGGTTCTAGAGTTAGACCGCTTGGGTTTGACTCCAAGCTCCTACACTTATTCACCAGCTGTGTACTTGGAAAATTACTTAACATCTCTGAGCTTCAGATCCCTCATCATGAAAATAGGAATGATAATCATAGTCCCTACTTCATGGGGTTGCTGTACAATGAAAGGAGATACTTCACATTAACAGCTTAGCACAATGCCTGGCACTTCATCAGTACTCAGTAAATGTGGCCCATTAATTATTAGCCATTATTAATTATGTCAATGAAACGATGGGCAAGTCTGGAAGGAGCTGATTTGCATGAGGTTTTGAAAAGGAATAGGAGATAAACAAGATACGTCTTAGCCTGATGTCTGAGCACTGCTGAGGAAGCAGGCAGGAGCAGAATGAAGATGAAGGAGCCATTTTCAGGTACCCAGGTAATAAAGTGTGATGCAAGATGGTTTAGTACAATGGAGTTTCCAGGAAATATAAGATATCTATTTATCGAGCAGCTATTATGTTCCTGGGACTGTGCTTGGTGCTAAGGATTCAGCAGTGAACCAGAGACACAGCCCTGCCCCTGTGGAGCACACAGTCCAGTGGTTCAGGGGTCTGGGCATCAGGAGGTAGCTCCCTGGGGGCAAGTCTTAAAGCTCTTGGAGTGTTCTATCAGCAGAGGTGGGTCACAGTTCCATGGGTTGCAGACATTCATGGAGGAGTTTGGAGAAGCCAAACATCAGTGAACAGGTTCTGAGCTCATGCAGGACACCCCAGAGGACTTCCAGAAATAATGGGGTGAATGTGTGAAAGGGCAGACATCATGAAGTGGGAGCAGGAGAAAGTGAATTTAGGGCTATTATGGTTGAGGGGTCACACTGAGTGAGGCTCGGGGAAATGAAGGTTCCGAATGTAGAGCACCCACTATAGGGTGTGGCACTACATCCTCTATCAGGGATGGTTTATGCCCCTCGCAGGCTCACCCAATACAACCGCACCCCCATTCTTTCTGCACGTGTGTCTAAAACGCACACAGCACACCCTGAGCATACACAGGGACACACTTCGTGGCTCCTACACAAACCAGAGAATCCTCTCCCATACACATATTCACACACATCGGCTCCCCCTTCCCCTCTCTCTAACACCTTTAGGGCTGGACAGACACAGGCCCCAATCTGCCGCTTGTGAGCTGTGCAGCTTGGTAGAGTCACTTAATCTCTTTGAGCCTCAGTTTTCCTTTTCTGTAAAACAGGAAAAATAAGAGTTCCTACCTCACATGGTTGCTGTGAAGATCAAATGAGCTCATGCATGTAAAATCCTTAAAACTACACCTGGCACATCCCAGATGCTTAATAAATACAAGTAGCATGTGTACACCCCACCCCACAGGGGTACCTGTACGCCCCATAGACAACGCAGTCCATTTTGCTCACACTGCAGGCATGGCACACACAGCCCTGGGCGCTAAGTTTCTAGCCTGGAAGACTGTCTCGCCAGGACAGGACAATCCCCACCTCCCCACCACCCCCTGCTAACACACACACTAAATCACCCCGAAGACCCCAAGTCTGGCCTCTCTTCTCTCTGTGGAAAGAGCGCTCGGAGTCCATTTTGCTAGGAATATCCTTGGATGCTAAGCCACCCAGAGACGGTGGCATGGGCCCATGAGCCTTTCTGCAGAGGGAGCTAGGCTGGCTGGTTCAGACCCGAGGCGCTTCTCTCCCTTCCTCTCCATCCCAGCAGGAGCCCACAGCCCCTCCATGAGTCCAAGGCTCAGGATCTTAGGCTCCCCACAGTCTCCCCTCACTCTGCAGCCTTTATCTCACCACTTTGAGAGAGTTTTCTTCTCTCCCCCTCGACTCCTCCGATGTGACTCTCTCTCCATAAATCATACCCTCTAATCTTTTCATCACCTTTCTCTGATTAAGGCAGCCTAGGGGTGGGGGGTGGCGTGGGAGCCACAATCCTCAATGCTTTGATGTCCAAAGTCAGTCCCAGAGGCTGCGGGGCGGACTGGCCACCAGATCAGTGCCCCGTTCACCTTCCCAACATTCCGGCAGGCCCGGCACACGGGCCGTCTACGCGGACACATTCCTGAATTGTCCTGGGCTGCTGACGCGGCCCGGCACCTCGAGGATTTCACAGATCTCTTCATGAATATTTCTCACTACATACTGGATGTCATTATTCTATTGAGAATCAATTAGCCCAAATGTTGTTATGACAGCTACAGAAAAATGATATTTTTAGCTGTGCTTTATGCTGCTCTGTCTCTTCACAGAATTATTGAAAACCTTAAAACTGATCTAGTGGCGACACGGACCTCCGTGGCGAGCCGGGAAGCGATTGATCTGGAAGTGTGGAGTCGCGGGGAGCGTGGGGCTTTTCTCAATGAAGTAGGAGCTCGTCAGAAAAAACTTCCAGGATGGAACGAAAGGCAAAGCTTGACCTTGGGCAAGATCCTTGCTCTGTACCTCAGTTCCTGCATCTGTAAAATGGTGATGGTGACATCCCCCACGTTAGGGCTGCAGGAGGATGAAATGCAACGACACAGGAAAAGCACCCAGCAAGGCGGGTGGAGCCATCGGTAGCCCCTGGACCAAGGCTGCCCAGGTTCAAAGCCTGGCTCTGCCGCGGCACAGGTGCGTGAGCTCAGACCAATCACGTAAACTCTGTGCCTCAATTTTTTCATTCAGAAACTGGGGTTCCTAATACCTACTTTATAATGTCCTTGTGAGGATTAAGACAAGTAAGGCCCTGACTCAAGGACAGGGTCAGCTCTTTTTAATGGAAAGCAGCTGCCCACCCTTGTTCACGCTGACCCCCAAGCCTGAGCTCTTTCCCTTCCCATCCTTGCATGTTCAGATCCTTCCAGCGTTAAAATCCAGCTCATGTCCCATCTGCCACTCGGCCTGATAGACTGGGATTCCTGGTTCCAATAATGACGAGGTGACCCTGGACAAGGCACTTTTAGCCTCTTTGCCTTAGTTTCCTGTCGGTATGAAAGCGATGATAATCGCTTCCTTACCCTTCAAAGGAGGGGCTGGCCACGGCGACCTCTAGGACCCTATCCAGCTCTGAAGCTGGGTCAGCAAGTCCTCATTCTGATCCTGGCTCTCCTTAGATAGTTTCTGCAAAAACCTGCACACACGCACACACACACACAATCCTCCCAACCAGGAGTAGTTTTACAGATTTACAATAATCAAGGAAGGTGTCTTACAGCAAAAAATTTAAAAACCACATACACACACACACAATCATCTTTGGAGGCACCGGAAAAGAGTAGAGGGGAGACTGGCAGCCCATGCAGCCACATGCTCGGCCAAGGTGGGAAAAGAGCTGGACGTCAGAAAAAAGGTTGGCCCTGTCTGAACACCTTTGCTTCTGGCTGAGCCACGCCCCACGCTCCTAGCCAGCGGGTTTCGTTCAGCTGGAGCTTAACAGCACCTGACGGCTCCCAGCCTTTCAGCAGGGGAAGGGCAGGAAGAGAGCAGGCTGTTGGACCAGCCTACTGCCCTCCGATGTGCCCCGTATCCTGGGCTAGCCTCCTCCAGCTCTCTGCCAGAATAATTCTTGCCAGTCCTTTAAGGCTCCGTGCACAGCGACTCTCATTTGTGCAGCCTCCTGGTCCCGTTCATTTGGGATGCCGTCTTCCTCCTCTCTACGTCCCTGCATCGCACTGTCTCTAGATGTTGTAGCCCTTGTCTGACCCCAGTTTCTGGTCTACAGGGTTGTCTTCCCCACTGGACCGTAAGCAGACAGAGAACCAAGTCCTGGGCCTACTGTACCGAGTGTTTGTGGCTCTGACTCCTTGTCACTTCTTCCTGGACACAGCTGTCCTCTCTAGAGACTGCCCCGTGCAGTGCCACACCCTTTGGCCTCGGGAAGAGCACCCTGCCCGACCCTGTATCCAGGGCGTCCTCATGCAGCCACATAGGCTGTGCACTGTATAACTCTAAGGTGCCATTTACATAGTCGATTAGGTGGATGACGCCCCCTGCAGTTGTGCGGTACAGAGGACCTGCCTGCGCTCTAGGGCTCTCAAAGGCTTTCACTGATTTTGGACACTCTGCCTTTTGAAGACCACACCCTACATAGAAACAAGCATTTAAAAATGCATCCATATATATACAACATGAAGTATAATGTCTTGCTGTAAAAATATTTTGAAAAAATTTTTATAATTTGACTTTTGAAAATATTTGGCTATGAGGAACTGATTTATATTTGGCTATGATTTCTCAGCAATCACTGCATTCTCAAAGATTAAGAAGAGGAAATTTTAATCTGCAAACTGATTTCAAATGTAAAGCAATTTTTATGAATTTAGCAATGAACAAAGGTGACCTTATGTTTTTTAGACATCTAATGAAATACCTATTCTTTTTTATTTTGGAGTCAATGATCTTTTTTCCCCCAGAATTCAAATATCTTCACAGGTCCCACGCATGGGCACTGGCCCTTCCCTATTTCTCCCCAGATGTCTGAGACAAGTCTAAAACTGTTAAAGACACTTTACTGAAGGGTTAGTGCTAAACAGGTTCCATGTCCCTGTTTACGGCTGGGGTCTAGGCATGATTATTAATAGCTCCCCTGTAATTCTGGAGGGTGTGCTTGTTTGGATGATCAATTACATATGGTCACCTCGTGATAAGATGCCATCGAGTAAAGGAAGCCAGATGCTCCTGCCAGGACAGGCTCGCTGCCTTTCTCCTGACCCCTCCCTCATGTGGTCCAGGAAAACTCGGCCCCCACCCCTACCCTATCCTAAAAGTCCAGGACAAACGACCCCTAGTGCCAGAGATAGAAAGTCTTTTCCTCACTCCTGCCTAAGGCCCACTTGCTAAAGTCCTCATTTCCTGCTGCAGGAGTGACATCTTTCTTAGAAGATTTGACAATGGGCATTTTCATTTCCTTTTGTGAAAACCGCACTCCCATTCTATAAGGATGTGCTCTGGACCTGTGACCCCAACAATACAATCACAAAATAGTCCCACATTGATTCATGTCCCAGGGTCTTACTCTGCATAGCTTTAAATTCTAAATCTTTTATGGACAAGGCAAAATCTCAGTTAATCAACCAATCGATTTCTCTTTTGGCACCAATAAGATTGTACAAAGATTGTCTGTACCTAGGGGTCCCCCTCACTGGACTGTGAGCTCTTAGAAAGTGATACGGATATCTCGCTCACCTCTGCACCTGCAGCCCCAGCCTGAACCTTGGCTCATAGAAAGGATTTCTGAAGGATGAGAGAATGAATAAATTTCACAGGAATTTTCTGTTAGACTATGAGCTCCTTGAAAGCAAGGGTGGCATTTGTTAATTTCTGTCTCCACCATAGTAGGTGATAGCTTACAGCAGTGATGGAGGGCAGAGGCTTCTAGAACATTTGATTGGATAGTTGGATGGAATGGATGGATGATGGGGTTGATGGTTGTATAGATGGGTGGTTGGAATCATGCATGGATGGTTTTTTAGCCTGGGAAATTAATGTCTAGAAAGAAGGTAGAACTGCTTTTACCCCTAAAAGTTTTCCAGGTCTCAGCTCCAGTTCCCATGAGGTCTGAATTGTCCTAGGGTTCCTATCCTTGGATTCCCAAGAGAATTTAATGTGTTTTTATAATAAACTCCCTTCTATCTGAGGCAGTTTGAGTGGGTCTCTGTTTCTTCTAACCAAAGAGCCTGTCTCAGAAAGAAGCCCTTCCCCCTTGTGGAGGGTTTGGGGCGGGTTAGGAAAAGGACTAATACTTACCTTTTGTTCATACCACGAGTGGGATATTCATAACTCCCATCGTCTTCCCCAAGGCAGTGCTAGAAGGCTGGGCAGGTTGTCAGAGTCATGGTGGCCCTGTTGGTTTAACGTACTCGCCCTTGGGGTGCAGGCCTGTGCCAAGTTCTGGGAGGAGGGGGTCCTTGTCCTTGAACAGCCCCACCAGCTCCTAGCATCACCCCCAACTGTTACTGCACTCTGGACCTCAGTTCTCCATCTGTAAAATGAGAAGGAGGAGGGAAGTCATCAAGCCTTTCCTGCTTTAACATTTTGAGGTTCTGTGACTTGCCCAAGGTCACCAATATGACAGCTGTGAACTCTTCCCGTTCTTTGGGTGGGATGACTGGCTTTAGCTCACCAATCCCGATGTGAAGGTCCACCCCCTCTACCAGCTTCTACACAAGCACAGAGCATATTGTGATTTTGTCGTTTTCATAAAGATATGCGGCTTCACACTCCCCTAACTCATGCTCTTACTGCCACCCAGATTTCCTTCCCCATTTTCAAATGTTTAAACTGGCCAGTCCCCTCCTCCAGGATACCTTCCCTGCACCTTTTCTGGAAATGTCCTCTCCCTCTTGGCACCCCTCCTGAAGGGCTGATCCCTTCCTGCCTATGTGTCCGCAGGTATGGGATGGTGAAGTTGGCCTTACTCAATTCTCTCTCCCTTCGAGGGCCTTGCTCAGGGCTCTGCGCACAGTAAGCACCACTGAATGTTAGTGCTATGGGCTGCTTAGCAGTGATCTTTACGATGTTGTACAAGGAGAGTTGGTAGCCTAGTAGATGTTCACAAATTATTGCTACATTTTTTTAAAGCAGCTCACAAAATAGCCAGTATTATATGAAAACATTTTTCCAAAATGTAATTGAAGGAGTGTAGGGAGATGTATATGTGCCCAGGATATTCATACGCAGTGACAGAATGGGGGCTGACTCTTATTTTCTTCTGTTAGCATATCTGTATTTCTAAATGTTCTAGAATGAGCATGCATTACTTTTGGAATGAGAAAAAAAGAGAAGAGCTATTTAAAAATAAATAAGTAAATGTTTGTTTAGTAAATTAAAGAATCAGGCTCGACTGTGTTACTGGAGTTTCTGGTTTGGAGCTGGTTCTTGGAGCAGAAGTCATCCCTGCCAGCCAAGTCTCCCCACCCCACCTCATCCCTCAAGCCACTCTGTTGGAGCATCAGTGGAGCTTATACTGCAGAATTGCTCCTAAGGATTGTGCAAGGATCACTTGTGGTCCTGTAGGAGTCATGGGGGTCCTGCTTTTGCTGACGGCAGAAAGTACAACCTCTCTGTGAGTACAGCACTTTACAGTTTAAAAAGTATTTTTGCATACGCTTCCTCATTTGCTCCTTACAATCTTGCAAAACAAGTATTAATGCCTCCTAGTAACAGATGAGGAAACCATGGCCCAGAGTGAATAATTAATGAGGTCAAGGTCAAAGTCACATAGCTAACAAGAGGCTACCTTCCTGGTTCAAGCTAGGCCTTCCTCTCCCAGTGCACACAAATCTCTCGGCACACAGATCAGACAGAGGCACTCACATTTCTTTGTGCACGGAGGTTGGTTTAATCCCAGGAAAGCAAGGCTTGGGAACCAGTATTTTCTGCCTGGCATTTGCAATGCTCCAGGGTCCCCCCCACCTACCCTAGGAGTGAACCCCGCTTGAGCGTGCACACACAGCCGGGTCCAAGGCAGCAGCCGGCGGGAAGAGCAGTGGCAGTGCTGACCTGAGAGAAGGCAGGGCGCATTTCTGCCCCGAGACGCGGGCAGTGTTTGGAACCAGCAGAATCAATCTCTCTCAGAGAGGGAATCAGAACTCAGCTTGGGCTGCGCTCTGGGATGGAGATGCACAGTGGCAGTGTAAAAGCAGGGGCTGCTCAAGGGCAGAAACCATTTCCCATTCCTAGGAAAAACCCCTCTGACCTTGACATGACAAATCCTCAGTTAGAAATGCCCCATTTGCTGCCACCATCTCACCCAAAGGCCAGCTCTGTTGCTTTGCATAGACCTGGTTTAGATTCATTGAGAGGGGTCAAGATGGGAGTTGGTGAAAAATTAATTACATGTTCTTGATAATAAACAATTACAATAAGAAGAATAAAATGCAAAGTACTAGAAAAGATATTAAATATTGAGCTTGTATTTAACTTCCAAACAACATTCTTTCAAATGTTTTAATGAGAAACTTGAGCTTGCTTCTGGAAACATTTTTTTTTTTTTAATATCAGGCTTTATACTGGAAATGACTACACACAATTTCTGATCAAAACTTTTAATGGTGATCTTTTCAAATTCTTGACAGGAATTTGGGAGAGTTTGAAATCATGTGTAAGAGATAAAGAGATAAAATGTTTTAAATCCTTTTAAAACAAGCATTCAGCATGTACAACAATTGAAATTATATTTATAGAATCAGGTGGAGTAATGTTGCGATTTCTTGTGCTAAAGTAAATGAGTGTAGGATCCAATCGAAATTTTTTCACACCAAGAATTTCCAAATAATGTTGCAGCTCTAATTGGCATACCAGGCATGCACAAGTTAGAACAGTCAGCTTGCAGCTAGCTTAGATAACTCGAAAAGGACAAAAGGCAGTCACCAAAGGGCAGAAATATCCAAACACATGGGAAACCGAGATCCAGGGATGCTGCTAGAGCATCTCTCTCTCTCTCACACACACACACACACACACACACACACACCCCCCTGTATGCATGCGCCAGGTCCCCCACCTGGCCTCCTTGACCCCACCCTGGCTGGGGACACCTTGGATACCTGAGTCATGAACACCAGCCACTTGTACACCGTGGACAGCACTTTACTCCACAGCTGAGTGCTGCAGTAGATGTCCAGGCAGAGCATCTCCTTGACCACATCCAACCCATTTCATCAGAGCAGAAGGTGCCAGATGCCACTCATCTTGCC
>JAQZBX010010364.1:26649-44543 GCA_029593785.1 Cabassous unicinctus | reverse complement strand
TGTTGAGAGAGCAATTTACTCCTCTTTACTGTAGCTTATCAGCCTCTTCCTCCTGTTCTTCCCTGAATGCTTTACAGTGTTATTCTTGCCTCCAGAGTTTCAAAATGTTTGTCAGACAGTTCCTGCCTATTTAATAGTTGTTTTGGTGGAAGGACAGATTCCTAGAGCTCCCTACTGTGCCATCTTCCCCAGAAGTCCCTGAACTACGGACAATTTTAGTTTATAGGAGAACTTAGTCTTCCTGTGCTCTGTTTTATGTTGTTTCTCCATGGGGCCACTTACAGTGAGTTTGTTCCCCAGCAGATAAAATTGAGAGCCTCACAGGAATGGGGAGACTTGTAATGAGAGGCAAAGTAGTTGATCAAGGCCACTTTATTGAGTTTCTGGATTCCTTGAAAGTGTAGGTTTGTGTTTATATATGACATCAATAAGAAGATACAAATTATCATTAACAAACAGGTATCATCCACAAGGTTTATCTGGCCTGATAATTTGTTCCAACTAGACTTCACCCCTTCTCTCAGGCTCTGAAAATTTGTTAGGTATTGTTAGGTATGTTTTGTTATTTTGTTAGGTGTTTGTGAATCCTGAAAGCCCAAACATTACCTTGTGTTCCTTCCTGCACCTCTGCTTTGATTTGCAACCATAGTCAGTATTGCAACACTTCCTAGATCCCTGATCTCTCAAAAAAAAAAAAAAAAAAAATCTCCAGAACCATCTTCTTCAGTGTGGCTGCCTACTACCTGTGCATTTTGTTTCTGAGTTTACCAAAGCTGCACAGAATTGTTGCCTCTTATGTTTGACTGTATCTAGTCACTAGCTTGTGGTCACCCATGATGGCTTTCCCACAGAGCAGCTGCTCGGGTCAGATGTTAGTAAAGCCAACAAAAATAAGAAAAGTGAAACATTTAAAGGGGTCATTGGATTCCTTGAAGTGTAATTGTTATGTAATTATAAATTCTTGTTTTACTGCTCTCATTGGGATGGAAATGATAAATGTATGCACATAAAGTTAAAACTGACAGTCTAGGAGGATTGGATAGAATGAGTTCCTATTTCTCCCATCTCTAGGGTACAAGCCCTCATCCCCAAGTCTCTACCTTGGGAGACTCATTTCTTTCACATATGGTCATCTCATGGCCTCACAAAGGTACAAACAAGGTTGCCAAAGTTAAAGACCGACAGGGAACAGCTGATTACATCTACATCAATCAGGGATCTTGCAGTCAGCAATGAGTGATGCCTTATCCAATCAGTTGAATTCCTTAAAAGGGAAAGTGATTTCAATATTCAGAGAGAATTCCCCAGCTTGTCTTTGGACAGCCAACATCTCCCAGGAACTCATCAAAGACCTTCACTGGACTTTCACTGGAGCCCCTGGTTTGCAGCCTGTCTGCGGAACCTGCACATGTTCATCCCCACGGCACATGAGAGACTCTTATAAAATCTCATGTTATTGACAGATATCGCCTGTTGATTCTGTTTCCCTAGAGAACCCTGACTAATACAGTGTGCAATATTTGTTACAATTAATTATATGTATAAAGGGAATATTAATTAAAGTCCATGGTTTAACTTAGCTTCTCTTGTATGTGTAGTGTAGTTCTCTGAATTGAAAAAAAATTTATTGGAGGATGGCATTGCGCTAACAGGCAGAGTTCAATGCTCTCACAAAAACAATGGAGAAAGAGCCAAAAGCTATCTAATGGAACTGCTTTGGAGGTCAGCACACCAGGACGGTGCTACACAACTCCCAGAAGGGTGACAGACAGAGAGACAAAGAAGCTGAAACAACAAATATGAGTTACCAAGCCCCCATGGCAGCCTGGAAGGGCTCCCCACCCCCACCCATGAGATATTAAGCTGGAATAAAACTCCTGGCTCACTGCAGCCGACTGAGAAGGGAACAAATATCTTCCTCCCTGTCAGCTGTTTCAAGGAAAAAGGGAGGGGGAGTCAGGGGGCTTTTCTTCAGTGAATTTGGCCAGCAGACCCTATTTGAATCTCTGTTCTGGAGATTCAGCACAGGAACACAGGAAAGCCCAGACTGAAACATTACCTGCTGGCCAGTCTGGAAATTGCATAGACAAAAACTCTTCTCTGTTTTACCTGTATCCTAACTGCTGGGAGAGAATTTGCACTCCACTAGTGAGTCCCTGGCCTGATTTTGAATACTTAATCCAGGCAATTTTAAAGACTTGATTAAGTTGAACCAAGTATCAAAGAAGAGCTGTGAAAAAAATAAGCAAGAGAGAGAAATTGGCCATCAGAGTAAATTCACCAACATATTCAGATACCTAGACAAGAGCAAAAAATTACAAGCTATACTAGGAAACAGGAAGAGATGGCCCAGATGAAAGAAATAACCAAATATTGTGAAGAGATACAGGATTTAAGACAATTAATCAGTGATAATCACACAAATTCCCTAAATCAATTCAAAGAATTTAAAGAAAATATGACTAAAGAAATAAGGGATATTAAGAAGACATTGGGTGAGCATAAAGAAAAATTTGAAAGCCTGCAAAGATAAGTAACAGAATTTATGGGAATGAAAGACATGATGGATGAGATTAAAAATACATTAGAAGGGGGGCGGATGTGGCTCAAATGGTTGGGCGTCCATCTGCCATATGGAGGGACCTGGGTTCGATCCCTGAGAACTCCCGGTAAAATAAAAAAAAAAAATGTTCTGTGTGCCAGTAAGCCACCAGACCCCAGGAGCCATGCAGCAAGATGATGACGTAACAGGAGAGAGATGCAGGGGAGAGACAAGACGAGATGCTCCGAAAGCTCTGAAAACCAGGAGCTGAGGTGGCGCAGATGGCAGAACACCTCTCTCCTATGTTGGAGGTCTCCAGGATCGAATCCTGGTGAAGATTGGAGGAGGAGGATGATGAGAAGAGATGGCAGGAAACAGACACAGAGAATTACCCAGCGAATGGACACAAAAAATAGCAAATGGGGAAGGTTTTTTTTAAAATGGATAAAGTAAATAAATAAATCTTTAAAAAAAATACATTAGAAGCACATAACAGCAGATTTGAATTGCTTGAAGACAGAATTAGTGATTTTGAAGATGGAACATCTGAACTGGAAAAGACAGGAGAACAGAAAGAGAAGAGAATGGAAAAAATGGAACGGAGTTTCAGGGAAATGAATGACAATGCGAAATGCACAAACATTCGCATTGTCAGTGTCCCAGAAGGAGAAGAGAATGGAAGAGGGGCAGAAAGAATATTTGAGGAAATAATGACTGAAAACTTCCCAAACCTGATGAAAGACATAAATATCAATATTCAAGAAGGACAATGCACCCTAACCAGAATAATTTGAATAGACCTACCCCAAGACACATAATATTCAGAATGTCAAATATCAGAGATAAACAGAGGACTCTAAAAACAGCAAGAGAAAAGCAAAGCATCACATACAAGGGAAATTTGATAAGATTAAGTGCTGATCTCTTATCAGGAAGCATGGAGGCAAGAAGAAAGTGGTATGATGTATTTGCAGTACTGAAAGAGAAAAAATGCCTGCCAAGAATTGGGTATTTGGCAAACTGTCCTTCAAAAGTGAGGGGGAGTTCAAAGTCTTCACAGACAAACAAAAACTTATAGAATATGTTACCAAAAGACCAGAACTAAAAGAGATACCAAAGGGAGTGCTGCAGGTTGAAAGGCAAAAACAAGGGTGAGAGATTTGGAGAAGAATTTAGAAATGAAGATTATTAGGAACAGTAAACTAAAGGGTAAGAAGACAGACAATAGAATGATATGACAACAGAGAGCCGAAGGACAAAATAGATGAATTAAGTAATGCCTTTACAATAATAACATTGAATGTTAATGAATTGAACTCCACAATCAAAAGACATAGACTGATAGAATGGATAAAAAAATATGAGCCATCCATATGTTGTCTACAAGAGACCCACCTTAGACATAAGGACAAAGCCAGGTTAACAGTGAAAGGTTGGAAAAAGGTATTCCACACAAATAGTAACAAAAAAGAGCTGGAGTAGTGATACTAATATCACACAAAATAGATTTCAAATACAAAACTGTTATAAGGGATGAAGAAGATCATTACATATTAATGAAAGGGGCAATTCACCAAGAAGAAATAACTATACTAAATATTTATGCACCTAACCTGAGTGCCCCAAGATACACGAGGAACACACTGGCAAAACTGAAGGGAGAAATAAGTGTCTCTACAATAATAGTTGGAGACTTCAATACACCACTCTCAGTATTGGATAGCACATCTGGACAGAGGATAAATAAAGAAACAGAAAACTTGAATAATATGACAAATTAACTAGACGTAACAGATATCTATAGAGCATTGCACCCCAATACAGCAGGATATACTTTTTTTCCCCAGTTCTCATGAATCCTTCTCCAAGACAGACCAAATCTAGGGTCACAATGAATTTAAAAAGATTGATATTATACAAAACAATTTCTCTGATATTAACGGAATGAAGATAAAAATCAATAATAGATGGAGAAAAGGAAAACTCATAAATATATGGAGGTTAAACAACACTCCCATAAATAATCAGTGGGTCAAAGAAGAAATTGCAAGAGAATTCAGCAAATATCTGGAGATGAATGAAAATGAGAACACAACATATCAGATGGGACACCACAAAGGCAGTGCTGAGAGGGAATTTATAGCCCTCAATGCTTACATTACAAAAGAAGAAAGAGCTGAAATTGAAGATCTAACTTCACACCTGGAGGAACTAGAAAAATAACAGCAAACTAATCCAGGATCAAGCCAAAGAAAGAAATAGTAAAGATCAGAGCAGAAATAAATGAAATTAAGAACAAAAGAACAAGAGAGGGTATCAAAAACCAAAAGTTGGTTCTTTGGGATCAGCAAAATCGACAAACCCTTAGCTAGACTGAAAAAGAAAAAAAAGAGAGGAGATGCAAATAAATAAAATCAGAAAGTAGAGGGAGGACATTACCACTGACCCCACCGAAATAAGAGAGATCATAAGAGGATACTGGGAACAACAGTATGCCAAAAAACTAGACACTGTAGAGGTGATGGACAAGTTCCTAGAAACACACAAACCACGTACACTCACCCTAGAAGAAATAGAGGACCACAACAAACCAATCACAAGTGAAGAGATTGAAACAGTGAGCCCAAACCTCCCAAAGATAAAAAGTCCTGGACCAAATGGCTTCACAGGTGAATTTTACTAATCATTTAAAGATGATATGATACCAATCATTTAAAGATGATATGATACCAAACTTGTGCAAGCTTTTCCAAAAAAATTGAACAGGAAAGAACACTACTAAACTCATTCTATGAAGCCAACATCACCCCAACACCAAAATCAGATAAATATACTACGAAAAAAGAGAATTACAGACCAATATCTCTAATGAATATAGATGCAAAAATCCTCCACAAAATACTTGCAAACAGAATCCAAAAGTACATTAAAAGAATTATACACCACAATCAAGTAGGTTTTTTCACAGGTATGCAAGGGTGGTTCAACACAAGAAAATCCATTAGTGTAATAAACCACATTGATAAACTGAAGAAGAAAAATCACATGACCATCTCAATTGATGCAGAGAAGGCATTTGACAAAACACAGCACACTTTCTTGATAAAAACACTCCAAAAGGTAGGAATAGAAGGAAGCTTTCTCAGTATGGTAAAGTGCATAAATGAAAAACTTACAGCTAGCATTGAACTCAATGGTGAAAGACTGAAAGCTTTCCTGCTGAGATCAGGAACAAGACAAGGATGCCCACTGTCATCATTGTTATTCAGTATTGTGCTAGAGGTTCTAGCTAAAGCAATGAGGTCAGATAAATAAATAAAAGGCATCCAAACAAGAAAGGAAGAAGTAAAACTTTCACGATTTGCTGATGATATGATCCTATATCTAGAATCTCCTGAAAAACCCACAACAAAGCTCCTAGAACTAATAGATGAGTTCAGCAAAGTGATGGGATACAATATTAATATGCAAAAATAGTGTTTCTATACACTACTGATGTGAAATCTGAGGAGGAAATAAAAAAAATCCATTTATAATACCAATAGAAACAATCAAATATTTAGGAACAAACTTAATGAAGGACATAAAGGACCTGTGTTAAGAAAATGACAAAACATTGCTAAAAGAAACTGAAGAAGACTTAAATGAATAGAAGGCCATTCCATGGTCATGGGTTGGAAGACTAAATATCATTAAGATGTCAATTCTACCCAAACTGATTTACAGATTCAATGCAATCCCAATAAAAATTCCAACAGCATTTTTTGTAGAAATGGAGAAGCCAATTATGAAATTTACTTGGAAGGGTAAGGGGCCCTGAATACCCAAAAATATCTTTAAAAAGAAGAACGAACTTGGAGGACTCTCACTTCCAGACTTTAAAACATATTACTTAGCTATAATGATAAAAACAGATGGTACTGTCATCAAGACAGACACATTGACCAATGGAACCGAATCGACAACTCAGAAATAGACCCTCACATCTACAGTCAAGTGATTTTTGACAAGGTGGTCAAGCCCTCCCAACTGGGCCAGAACAGTCTATTCAACAAATGGTGCTGGGAGAATTGGATATCCAAATTCAAAAGAACCAAAGAGGACCCCTATCTCACACAATATACAAAAATTAGCACAAAATGGATCAAGAACCTAAATGTAAAAGTGACAAACATAAAACTCCTAGAAGACAATGTAGGAAAGCATCTTCAAGATCTTGTGTTAAGCAGTAGTTTCTTAAACCCAAAGCATGAGCAACAAAAGTAAAAGTAGATAAATGACACCTACTCAAAATTCAAGACTTTTGCACCTCAAAGCCCTTTGTCAAAAGGGTAGAAAGGCAGCCGACTCAATGGGAAAAAAAATATTTGGTTATCACATATCTGATAAGGGTTTAATATCCATAATATACAAAGAAATCATACAGCTCAACAATAAAAAGACAAGCAACCCAATTGAAAAATGGGCAAAAGACTTGAAAAGACAATTGTCCAAAGAAGAAATACAAATGGCAAAGAAACACATGAAAAAATGTTCATGTCACTAGCGATTAGGGAAATGTAAATCAAAACTACTACCCAGTCATGATTAACAATGGCTCAAAATCTTCAGGAATGAAGGTTTGGATCACCCCACCAGCAAAGAACCAAGACCAGATGAAGTGCTTACTGAGGGTAAGGGGAACATGGAATGGGTAGTGGATGAAGGTAGTGATAAATATGAACTTTGACCATGTGACCAGTTACAGAAACGAGGACTGTAATGGTCATGAATATTCTTCCTTGTTTTGTTATGAGTATGTTTGTGTATGTACATAAAATGAATATCTTTGTTTTCTTCCCTATTCTTTCCCCTTATCATATGACATAAGCTGTGTTAGTTTCGTGTCATAGTATTAAGTAAGTTAAGTTTAAGGGTGAATATTACCCAGGGATTTGCACTCAATTCTGGAGGGATTTAGTGTGTTTCCGGCTGCATGCAGGACAGTTGAGTATACTTAGGGAAAAAAAATACATGTCTACATATATAAATATAGGTATACAGATAAATGTGTGTGTGTCTTTTTTTGTTTTTACTTAGAGATTAAGTATGGTTTAAGGTGATGCTTATGGCTGCCAAGTTGACAATGTGTGGACTGTGATGGTTAGGCTAATGTGTCAACTCAGCCAAGTAATGGTGTCCAGTTGTTTGGTCAAGCAAACATTGGGCTAATTGTAATACAAGGGCATTTGATGGACATTAATCACCAGTGAATTGATTGCATAGATGGCTGGCTGGTTACACCTACAATCAACTGAGGAGATTGTCATCAGCAATGAGTGATGTCTCATCCAATCAGTTGAAGGCCTTAAAGGAGAAGTGATTTCAGCATTCAGAGAGAGAATCCCCATCTCTACTTCAAATAGCCAGCGTCTCCTGGGGAATCCAATGAGGACCTTCATCTGAGTCTCTGGCTTGCAGCCTGCCATGTGGAATTTGGAGTCGTGCATCCCCATGGCTGCATGAGATTTTATAAAATCTCATACTATTTATAGATAGTTCCTGTCACTGACCAACACAGTTGTTCCAAACTCCGTATGTTTTCTGTAGTTTTAATTTGTTCCCTTGCCTGAGCCGTATCTTCCCATTTCTTAATATGGCTTGTTATTTTTTGCTGATATTTCAGTATCTGATTATTTTGATCAGTTTCTCCCTCTTGTTTAGGGTTTATTGTAGGTTGACTATGTGTTAAGGCTCTTATATGCTTGGTCTAGTTTAAACTGCTATAGAGCAGCCCATGTTTAACTGTTAAGATTTTCTCAGGTGTTCTGCACATGTTTCTTGCCATGGACATGTGGTGTAACTGTTAAGATAGCCTTTTTGTTTGCAATTGTTTAACCTCCAGGAGAGTACTTCCTTTCCTCTGTTCCTTCTCTGGTGTCCTGAGCTGTTCTGTGTGCATAATTTTTCTCCCCAGCTCTAGTGATTTGCTTGACAGCTCTCTCTCACCCTTTTCCTTACCCCTTTCATTCTCAGGGTCTGGCATGCCTTACAGTAGTTCAGTTTTCCCCTTTTTTCTGCCAAGCTTTTTTTTGCCTCTGCTAACTTTCACTTTAGGGTATTCCATCCCAGGGAGCCAGAAGGGTTCAGCATACAAAAATACTCATTTTTCCATTTAGGTGTTCCAGCAACTAGAGACTGGGTTGGGTGCGTGCACTTCTTACAAATCGTTCTACCATAGGACTCTTTTGTTTTCACATAGCATATCCCACCCCAGGGAGCCAGAAGAGGTCAATGTTTAAACCCTTTCTCCCCCCTTTTTTTCTTTTTCTTTCTTTTTTTCTTTCTTTAGGTGTTCAAGGAATTAGAGACCGGGTTTGGTGCATGCATTTCTTGACAACAGTTCCACCACCCGTCACTTGTTTTTGGGGGGCCCTTTTGTATGTAGGGCAATCTGTAGCCCGTTGGGTTTTGCCTTGCATCTATGTGGCCTGCGTTCCTGTGGCTGGATATGCAAGAGGTTCTAACTTGCTCCCTGTGAGTGGCTCTGTGCTCTGCCACGCAGGAGGTACCTGGACCTCAGAGCTGCCAGTGTGTGTCTCTTTAGCTGCATGGGACTGAGGGGCAGGGGCTCAGTCGGATAGGTTTGAGTTGCAGCTCTCCTACCTTCTTTTTTGGTGGGTTTTTTTTTTTCCTTCCTTTCTTCAATTCAGTGTTTGTGGAGTCCTTGTTTAGTATCCATATTCCTCCAGAGTTCCAAATAAGTAGGAGTTGTCCTGTTATTAGTTGTTTCTGAGTAAGTACTTTTCTGGGTAATGTCTTATATTGCCATCTTGAAGACGTCATCTCTAAATGTGTTAAAAAAATTTTTTTTTTTAATACTTAAAAAAAAATTTTAAAAATACTTTAAAGATTATGTAAATGTTACATAAAAAATTTAGGGGATTCCCATATGCCCCACTCCCTATCCCTCCCACACTTTCCCACTAAATGTGTTTTTATGTATTCAAAAATTTTGCCTCTGTTATGAATTTACAGATTACAGTGTTTTTTGGCTAGTGTTTATCAGACAATATTGCTGTGTCCCTGCATGTAGATGGGAAAGAATTTTTAAGCCCATTAAAATAATTTTATTAATACTGAATAGATATAAAGAAATAACTGTTAGGTATGTAGAAGATATTAAAAGTAACACTACAACAAACACATGTGGGTCCTACCCAGTTTAAAATATAGAATATTTCCAGTACCTTTGATGTCCCCTGTGTGTCCCTCAGGAACTATTCAATATTTTATTTCTGAGATTTGTCCATGTTAATATGGCTACCTGTAATTGTTTATTTTCTATTGCTATATAATATTCCACTGATTAAAAATTCTATAGTTTATCATCCAGTCTGCTGATGTTAGATAGTTGGGCTGTTTTCTTTCTTTTTCTATTACAAGTAATGTTACCATGTACTGTACAATTTTACCATGAACTATTGTACAATTGCAAAGCAATTGTAAAAATTTACACTCCCACTCTCACTGTATATGTTCCTGTTGCTTTACAACCTTGCTAACTCTTGGCATTCTTAGATTTTAAAATTTTTGATAGCCTGATGGGCTTAAAATAGTGTATTTTTGTGGTTCTAATTTGCACTTAATGAGGTTTAGGTTGAGCATCTTTTCAGATGCTTGTGCTTGCTCTAATGTAAAGTTACTGTTCCTATCTTTTGCCCATTTTTCAACTCTTGTTTTATCTTTTTCTAATTTATTTATAGTTCTCTGTATATTCTGAATATGAATCCTAGGACAGTTCAATGTATTACCAACCTTCCCTCTCAGCTTGTAGCTTGTCTTTTAATTTTCTTTATGGTATCTTTCTGCCAATAGAAGATATCAATTTTAATTTAGTCAAATACATTGATATTTTTCTGTATGACTTTGTTTGTGTATGTGTGTATGTGTGTGTCTTTTTAAAGAAATCCTTCCACTCCCCAAGATCATATTTTCCATTCTGACATCTAAAAGTATTATAGTTATCTATATTACCTTTTCTTTCACATTAAAATCTTTAATCCATCTAGAATAGATTTTTATGGGGGAAATGAGCAAGGAAAACAGTTTAGTTTAGTCCCCCAAGATGAATAATAAATTTTTAGAGCACGATTTGTTGTATCGTTCATCCTTTCCACACTGACCTGGAATGGCCATTCTATCATAGACCAAGTTTCCATATATATCTTGATCTTTTTCTGGGCTCTCTGTTTTGTTTCTTTGGTCTATTTGTCTATCCCTGAACACTATCATAATTAACCTACCATTATAATATGTGTTGACATTTGGTAGGGTGTCCTTCCACCTCCTCCTTCTTCAAGAATGTTTTAGATATTTTAATATAAATTTTAGAATCAGTTTATAAAGTTTTGCAAAAATACTGGGATTTCCAATTGGAATATATAAGATGTGCAGATTTAAATAGTTAAATCTTAGATTTTAGAAGAATTGGCTCTGTAAGTTTCAAGTCTTCCTATCTATGAACATATTGTAATTTTCTATTGATTTAGATTTTTCTTTAATTTCTTTTAATAAAGGTGTATTGTTTTACACACAAGGTAGTCACATCTTTTATTACCTTAATTTCTAGATAACATATTTTTATTGTTATTGTAAATAATGTCTTTTAAAAATACGTTAGTGAAGGACTTCCGGGAAGATGGCAGACTAGTAAGACAAGGGAATCTCTTCTCCAGAAAAGTAGCTAGAGGACAGGCTGAAACAGCCCCGAATAAAATCTTCTAGGGTTTAGGACAGCAGGTGAAGGCTGCACACCATCCAGGGGAGAGAGGGACAAAAGAGGGAAATTGCGATGACAGAACCATGAGTTGGAACCAGCAGTGGCTGTTGCTGCTGGTACCCTCCCCAACACTAAAGACTCTTTAGAATTCTCAGGCCCCTGGGCCTGCGACTATAGACAAAGGGGGCTCCAGGGCTCTACCACCCCAGGAAAGGGGAGAGAGAGGGACACAGTCTAAGGCTGACTCAGGTTCTGACCCACAAATTTGGTCTGCAGTGCTCCACAGGCCCTTCCAGGCCAAGTGGGACCACATGGTGGTTTGCCCTGAGAGCCGGCAAAGGACTGGCGAAATCCGACCCTCGCAATCTCCCTCTCTTCTAGCCTGGACTAATTGTTGAGGACTCCACAGGAGAGGGGAGAGAGAGCCTGGGGCTGACTCGGCTTTTGACTCTCAGGTTTGGTCTGCTGTGCCCCGAGAGCCCTTCCAGGCCGGGTGGGGCTGTGCCATTGTTTGCCTTGGAGCCTGCAAGAGGCTAAAGATATACAAACCTCCCAATCTCCAACTCTACTAACAGGGACTGATTGTTGAGGACTCAGAGGGGAGTGAAAATATTTCCTAGCTGGGAAAAGGGAGTGGGCTGCCAGAGAAGACTGGAGAACTGTCTCAGAAAATTAGAATTACAAGGCTCTTACTCTCCAGACAGGAAGCTCTAGCATGTTGATCTGGTTTGTGTCACAACAAATACACTCGGACCAGGCATTGAATTGAAAGCTGCCAAAGAGTGCCATCTCCTGGCAGACCAAGGAAGTGCACATAAAAAAATTAAAAGTAAATAGGAGAGGCTTTTCCTGGCCTCTATAGCCTCCCTGCCCAAGGCCCTAGGAAGCGACTCTACAATAAATTACTGGGTCCAGTCTTTAGTTTTGAGCAACCAGAAGGACAATCCTAACAATCCAGGTTGAGCCAAAAATCAAAGAGCTGTGGTAATTCACAGCCTCCTGCTACTAAATCCCTATAAAAGAGAAAGATATTGAGCACCGGAGTAAACTACATCCTAACCAGATTCCTAAACACCAGCAAAAAATTATGAGCCATACTAAGAAAATAGAAGACATGGCCCAAGAAAAGGAATACATCCAAGTCCCAGAAGAGATGCAGAATTTGAGAGAACTAGTCAGTGAGATGAGCACAAATTTCCAAAATCAAATTAATGAGTTGAAAGACAATATAGTTAAAGAGATAAATGACATCAAGAAGACATTGAGCGAACACAAAGAAGAATTTGAAATCCTGAACAGAAAAGTAACAGAGCTCATGGGAATGAAAGACACAATAGGTGAGGTCAAAAACACATTTGAGGCATACAACAGCAGAGTCAAAATGATAGAAGAGAGAATAAGTGATACCAAAGACAGAGCAACTAACATTGAAGAGAGAAAAGAACAGAGAGAGAAAGGAATGGAAAAAATTGAGCAGGCGCTCAGAGTGCTAAATGACAACACAAAATGCAACAATATACGTGTCATGGGAGTTCCAGTAGGAGAAGAGAAGGGGAAAGGGGCAGAAAGAGTATTTGAGGAAATAATAGCTGAAAATTTCCCAACTCTCATGAAAGAAAATGAACTTACATGTCCAAGAAGCACACCATGCTCCAATCAGAATAAATCCAAATAGACCTACGCCAAGACATATACTACTCAGAATGTCAAATGTCAAAGATAAAGACAAAATTCTCAGAGCAGCAAGAGGTAGCAAATGATCACATACAAGGGACGTCCAGTAAGACTTAGTGCAGATTTCTCTTCAGAAACCATGGAGGCAAGAAGACAGTGGTATGATACAATTAGGAAACTAAAAGAGAAAACCTGCCAGTCGAGAATTCTTTATCCAGTAAAACTGTCCTTCAAATATGAAGGTGGGTATAAAATAATCACAAACAAACAGAAACTAAAAGAGTTTGCAAAAAAGAATCCAACTTTACAGGAAATATTAAAGGAATCCTTAGAACCTGAAAGAAAAAGACAGGAGAGAGAGGCTTGGAGGAGAGTATAAAAGAAAGAATAGCAGAATGGTTAACCAAAAGAGTGAAAAAAGAGACAAAAACAAGATGACATATGAAAACCAAAGAATAAATAGGAAGAAGTAAATAGTGCATTTACAGTAACATCATTGAATGTGAATGGATTAAACTCCCCAATCCAAAGATACAAGGTGATAGAATGGATTAAAAAAACATAAGCCATCCATATGCTGCTTACAAGAAACTCATGTTAGACCCAGGGATACAAACCAGTTGAAAGTGAAAGGTTGGAAAAAATACTCCATGTGAATAGTAACCAGAAAAGAGCAGGGGTAGCTATACTAATATCAGACAAAACAGACTTTAAATGCAAAAAATTTATAAGAGATACAGAAGTCCATTATATATTAATAAAAGGGATGATCCACCAGGAAGATGTAACAGTCATAAATATCTACACACCTAACCAGGGTACATACAGACAAACTCTGGCAAAACTGAAGGGAGAAATAGACATTTCTCCAATAATCGTTGGAGACTTCAACACCCCACTTACATCATTAGATAGAACAGCTAGACAGAAGATCAGCAAGGAAACAGAGAACTTGAACAATATGAGAAACAAGTTAGACCTAACAGACATATACAGAACACTGCATCCAAACTCAGCGGGTTATACATTCTTCTCAAGTGCCCATGGATCTTTCTCCAGGATAGACCACATGTTAGGTTCACAATGCAGCTCTCAATAAATACAAAAAAATTGAAATTATACAAAGCACCTTCTCAGATCATAATGGAATGAAACTAGAAATCAATAATGGACAGGAAAAAAGTAAATTTGCAACTGTGTGGAGACTAAACAACAAACTCCTAAATAATCGGTGGGTCAAAGAAGAAATTGCAAGTGAAATTAGTAAATATATTGAGACAAATGAAAATGAGAACACAATGCATCAAAACTTGTGGGATACAGCAAAGGCAGTCTTGAGAGGAAAATTTATAGCCCTAAATGCATATATTAAAAAACAAGAAAGAGCTAAACTCAAAGATTTAACTGAACAACTAGAGAAACTAGAAAAAGAACAGCAAACCAATCCCAAAGCAAGTAGAAGGAAAGAAATAATAAAGATTAGAGCAGAAATAAATGAAAATGAAAACAGAAAAACAATAGAGAAAATCAACAAAACCAAAAGCTGGTTCTTTGAGAAGTTCAATAAAATTGACAAACACCTAGGTAGACTAACAAAGGAAAAAAGAGAGAAGATGCAAATAAATACAATCAGAAATGAAAGGGGGGAAGTTAAAAATGACCCCAAAGAAATAAAAAGAATCATAAGAGGATAGTATGAGAAAGTATAGGCCAACAAACTAGACAACCTAGATGAAATAGACAAATTTCTAGAAACGCACAACCAACCTACACTGATGCTATGGAAATACAAGAACTTAACAAACCAATCACATTTAAGGAGATTGAATTCATCATCAAAAATCTCCCAGCAAAGAAAAGTCCAGGACCAGATGGCTTCACAGGTGAATTCTACCCAGCATTTTGAAAAGAATTAACACCAATCCTGTTTAAACTGTTCCAAGAAATTGACAAGGAGGGAAAACTACCCAACACATTTTATGAAGCTAACATCACCCTAATACCAAAGCCAGATAAAGATTCTACAAGAAAAGAAAATTACAGACCAATCTCTCTAGTGAACATAGATGCAAAAATTCTGAACAAAATACTTGCAAATCGAATCCAACAGCATATCAAAAGACTTATACATCACGACCAAGTGGGATTTATTCTGTATGCAAGGCTGGTTCAACATAAGAAAATCAGTCAATGTAATACACCACATTAACAAATAGAAGGGAAAAAACCACTTGATCATCTCAATAGATGCAGAAAAGGCATTCAACAAAATCCAGCATCCATTTTTTGATAAAAACACTTCACAAGGTAGGAATAGAAGGAAAATTCCTCAATATGATAAAAGGCATATATGAAAAACCCACAGCCAACATCATACTTAATGGGGAAAGGTTGAAATCTTTCCCTCTAAGATCGGGAACAAGACAAGGATGCCCACTGTCACCATTGTTATTCAACATTGTACTAGAAGTTCTGCCTAGGGCAATTAGACAAGAAAAAAAAATTAAAGGCGTCCATATAGGAAAAGAGGAAGTAAAACTCTCACTGTTTGTGGATGACATGATCCTGTACTTAGAAAATCCTGAAGTATCCACAATAAAGCTACTTGAACTAATAAATGAGTTCAGCAAAGTGGCAGGATACAAGAACAAAACGCAAAAATCAGTAATGTTTTTGTACACTAGTACTGAACAACCTGAGGAGGAAATCAGGGGAAAAATTCCATTTTCAATAGCAACAAAAAGACTCAAATACCTAGGAGTTAATTTAACCAAAGAGGTACAGGACCTATATGCAGAAAACTACAAAACAATGCTAAAAGAAATTTAAAAAGACCTAAACAAATGGAAAGACATTCCGTGTTCATCGATTGGAAGAATAAATGTTGTGAAGATATCAATCTTACCCAAACTGATTTATAGATTCAATGCAATACCAATGAAAATCCCAACAACTTACTTTACAGAATTAGAGAAGGCAATTACCAAATTCATCTGGAAGGGTAAGTGCACCCGAATAGCCAAAAGCATTCTGAAAAAGAAGAGGATGTGGGAGGAATTTCACTGCCTGACCTTGAAACATTTTACAAGGGTACAGTGGTCAAAACGGCATGGTACTGGCATAAAGATAGACACATTGATCGGTGGAATAGAATTGAGAACCCAGAAATAAACCCTCATCTATATAGTCAACTGGTTTTTGACAAACCTACCAAGCCCACGCTAATGGGAAAACACAGTCTCTTCAAAAATGGTGTTGGGAGAAACTGGATATCTATAACCAAAAGAATGAAAGAAGACCCCTATCTCATCCCCTATACAAGAATCAACTTAAAATGGATCAAAGATCTAAATATAAAAGCCAGGACCATAAAACTACTAGAAGAAAATGTAGGGAAACATCTTCAAGACCTTGTAGTAGGTGGTGGTTTCTTGAACCTTACACCCAAAGCACGTGCAACAAAGGAAAAAATAGATAAATGGGACCTCCTCAAAATTAAACACTTTTGCACCTCATAGGACTTTGTCAGAAGGGTGAAAAGGCAGCCAACTCAATGGGAAAAAATATTTGGAAATGACATATCTGATAAAGTTTTAATATCCAGGATATATAAAGAGATGTTACAACTCAACAATAAAAAGAAAAACGACCCAATTAAAAAATGGGCAAAAGACTTGAATAGACATTTCTCCAAAGAAGAAATACAAATGGCAAAAAAACACATGAAGAAATGCTAACATCACTCATGATTATGGAAATGCAAATCAAAACTACAATGAGATATTGTTTCACACCTATCAGAATGGCCACTATTAAAAAGACAGAGAACTACAAGTGTTGGATACGATGTGGAGGGATAGGAACACATCTTCACTGTTGGTGGGAATGCAGAATGGTAAATCCACTATGGAGGACTCTTTGGCAGTTCCTAAAGAAGTTGAATATAGACTTGCCACGTGACCCGGCAATACCACTACTGGTATACACCCAGAAGAACTGAGAGCAGTGACACGAACCGACATCTGCACACTGATGTTCATAGCAACATTATTCACCATCACCAAAAGTTGGAAACAACCCATGTGTCCATCAACAGATGAATGGATAAACAAACTGTGGTCTAGTCACACGATGGAATATTATGCAGCTGTAAGAAGAAATGAAGTTGTAAAGAATATGACAACATGGATGAACCTGGAGGACATTATGTTGAGCAAAGCAAGCCAGACACAAAAGGACAAATACTGTATGAATGCGTTACTATGAACCAAATATATCGTGTAACATATTGTTTGATTCAAAATAAAATTTATATGTATCCAGTACATTTTATTGAGAAATGTGTATATTTATTCATCTGTGTTTACTTTTTAGCTTTTTTTTGTTTATATTTTCAACTATTAAATGTACAAAATAAAGTAAAAAAAAATACGTTAGTGGAAAAAATAAAAAATGACAACAACAACAAAAAAATACATTAGTGGAACGTGTATAGCTCAGTGTAGGAACTCCTGCCTTGCATATACGAGGACCTTGGTTCGATTCCCAGTATCTCCTAAAAGAAGAGATCCAGAGAGTGATCCACCCTGTTATCAGCACCTTATGGCAGGGAACTTATAGAGTGAGATTTTGGGAGTGGAAGTGGCTCAAGCTCTTTAGTTCCTGCCTCCCACATGGTATAGGTCCCCAGTTCTGTTCCCTGTGCCACCTGAAAAAATCAATAAATGAACAACAAGCAAAACAAATGAAAAAACCAACTCAGGGAAGTCAATGTGGCTCAGCAGTTGAGCACCGGCTTCCCACATATGAGGTCCTGGCTTAATTCCCGGCCCCCGGTACCTCCAAAAAAAAAAAGCATTAGTTAAATGGTTTTGCTGGTATGAAGTAAAGCAATGGAATTATATATATATATATATA
>JAQZBX010010364.1:0-26549 GCA_029593785.1 Cabassous unicinctus | reverse complement strand
TACCATAAAGTGCTTGCTAAGATGTCCTGTAAAATGCTAAATAGTAATAGTGATAATGGGAATCCTTGTGTTTTTCCTGAGTTTAATGGGATTATTTTCAGTTTCACTGTTATGTATGATATTTTCTATAGGATTTTTGTAGGTTCTTTATTTAATCATATTAAGGAAATTTCTCTCAATTTGCTATGTTTAATTTTTTTTTTTTCACAAGGAGATGTTGAATTATATTGAAGGCTTTTTCTTTGTCTATTGAGATGTGTATTAGACATGGAGATTTGCCGATCAGATCATCCTCCAAGGAAGGACTTGCTATTTGGCTAAGGGGAGGGCAGTCAGTAGAAGATCTGCCAGTCAGTTCTTTTGCCGCTGCTTGGCCCAGTCATACTTCCCAGAGCAGCCTGCATCCAGTCACTGAGCCAGGTGAGGGATAAAGACCCAGTCCAGTCTGATACAGGTTAGCTCTGATGGGGCCATTTTCACTCCAGAGCACCCTGCTGGTTGACCAAGGCTTTATTGGGGTTATGTTGCAGTCCAACTTCTCCCTCTGTCCAATGCTGCTTTTTCTACCCCTCCTTTCCCAGATGCTGATTTCTGATAAACATCTGGAACCCCAAACTCCTTCTCAGCATTTGTTTTTGGGGAACCCAACTTGTGGCAAACAATTTTTTTGCCTTTATTCAGTTAATGTAATGAATTATATTAATTGAGTTTTCTAATATTAAATCAACCTTACATTCCTGGGATAAACTCAATTTTATCATGCTTCATTACCTTCTTTATACATTGATAGAGTTTATTTATTAATTAATATTATTTTAGGTTTGTAACATCTATAAATATGAGTGAAATTGGCCTGTCATTCCTTTTATGTATTGTTATTATCTCCTATTTGGCATCAAAGTTTTTCTAGACTCGTTAAATGAGTTGGGAAAATTTCTACTCTTTATCTTTGTTTTGCCAGAGTTTATGTAAAAATGTAATTTTCAAATAACTTACATGTAAATTTATCTGTCCAGTATTTTTTGGAATATTTTAACCTATTGATTCAATTTATTTAATGGTTATGGGATAATCAGATTTTCTATATATTTTTGAGTTAGTTTGGTGTATTATATTTTTTCTAGGAATTTGCCAATATTATCAAGGTTTGCACATTTGTGGGCATAAAGTTTTTCATAGTATTCTTTTATTATATTTATGGTTTCTTCAGATCTTATATCCCCTTTTCATTCTATTACTATTGTTTCTTACTTCTCTCTCTTTTTCTCTGTCAACCTTGTCAGATACTTATCTATTGTACCTTTTCCAAGAACAACTTTAACTATGTTGATTTTATGTCTCCTATTTTGTTAATTTCTGACCTGATATATATTTCCTTCTATCCATGTTTTTGGGGATACATTTGGAGTTCTTTTTACTAAACTCTTTAAAAAAAATAGTTCAACTTCAAAAAACAAAAGAACAGACAAAAGGCAGCTCAACAAGTTATGGCAGCATCACTTAAAAAAATTCTGTCCAGACTCATTTATCTTATTTAATCCTAAAAACAGCTCAGTTGTTTCTCCAGTGCTCTGAAAGATGAATAAATGAGCACAGGTTAGTTAAATGACATGACCAAGGTATCCTTGTTAATTAAGAAAATGAAAAAAAAAAAGCTTTATCATATTCACATATCATAAAACTAAATCCCATATTCTATTTTTTGACTTTTAGCTTTGATATAGTACCTTCTTTGCCTTTGCTATAAATATATTATAAAATTATTGTTAACTATGGTATATAAATTACATTAGTTGTATTTTTCCCATGTATCACCATATTCTTAACACCTTGTAATAGAGGAAAATTCCTGTATTTGTATTATTAATCTCAATCCTCATCTACCACTGATGTCATTATTTTTATCCAGTCCCTAGATTATTCTCTAGTTGCCATTTAATTAACATTAACCTCCCTAGACTACCCCTTTCAGCTACATTTATAAATCAGCAGCATTATTTATATTCATTATAATGTGTTATCTTTTTACTAAATTCTTAATTAGATGCCTATTTCTTTTATATATATATATTTTATGTTTTAAAAGATATTTAGATTCCATAAATGCTATATAGAATATATATGGGATTCCCATATGCCCCACCCCCCACACCTCCCACATTTTCCCACATTGGCAACATTTTTCATTAGTGTGGTACATTCATTGCAATTGATAAACACATTTTGGAGCATTGCCACTGTTGCAGTTTGGCAGTTTGATGTAATTATGAATTCCAAAAATCTATATTAGATTATGCTTATAAACTGATCTGTTCATCTGGGTATGATTAAATTATAATTGGGGCTTTGATTGGGCCACGTCAGTAGGACATTGAGCCCCACCCTTTGGTGGGTGGGGGAATCAAATATAAAAGGCAAGGCAAAGGACAGAGGGAGCAGTTTTGATGTTGGAGTTCTGGTGAGGAAGGAGAGAAGGCCCCGGGATAGAGACGAGCCATTCGCCTGAGAGTTCACAGCTGGCCTTGTGGAGAGAAGCAAAGCCTAGAGAGCCTAATAGTCTACAGCTGACCTTGTGGAGGAAACAGAGGAGCTAAGCCCGGAGAGAAATGCAGCCCCGGGAAGAGAAGAACCCAAGAAGCCTGAACCATGGCAAACATTGGCAGCTGTCTTGCTCCAACACATGGCAATGGACTTTGGTGTGGAAAGAAACTTATGCTTTATGGCCTGGTAACTGTGGACTTCTACCCCAATAAATACCCTTTATAAAGACCAACCAATCTCTGGTATTTTGCATTAGCACCCCTTTGGCTGACTAATACCGCCACTAAGCATGGGTTATAGTTTACATTGTAGTTTATGCTCTCTTCCAATCAACTCTGTAGGTTATGGAAGGATATATATAATGGCCTATATCTGTCATTGTAATGTCATTCAGGACAATTCTTGAGTCCCAAAAATGTTCCCATATTACTCCCTACCCCCAGAACCTCCAGTGGTCATTGCCTCTACATCAATGACATAATTTCTTCCATTGCTAGAATCACAATAAGTCTATAGTACAATACTAGTAAGTCTACTTTAGTCCATAGTTCATTTCCCAATCCCGAGGACTCCGTGACGGTGATGCCCACTCCACCTTTAATTTAAGGGGACCTTCAATCCCATACAGCCAATTGATGGGACTCTCTTGCTTGCAGTTGTAGACACTCTTGGTTCTTTGGTATATTGTTTGTCCATCATCTCCACCTTGTTAGTTGTCCTGGGTGAGTCCAATGAACTGGGAGTAGGTGTTGCACCTCTCTTGAGATTCATGGCCCAGCTGGCACATGGACAGCCCCAAGATTTAAGTCTCTTGGACATACACCTACCAACTCTAGTACTAATTATAGGTTCAAATAGAAGGACAGAAGAGCCATGTGTAGGGAAACCATAGCTGAGTTCAACTCTGTCACACTGGGGAGCAGAAATTCCAAAGTAGGGCCCACTGGCAAGGGACCAAACTCCTGAGCTATCTGCCCTGACTATAGTGTCTGGATGTCTCCATAGCCTTCAGGAGGCCCTCTATTTGGGGTGCTATCTACTTTGGCTGTCAATGAGATCCTGCTGAGATGTGCATAAGCATTACCTCTGGAATGACCTCCTGACTCACTTTGAAGGCTTTTAGCCATATATACTCATTTGTCTTTACCTTTCTCCCCTTTTGGTTAAGGTCTTTTTTTCCCTTTTCTTCCAGTTACATTGCTTGTTGGTACTTGGTAACAATCCCTTGGTGCCAGGGAGGCTCATCCCCAGGAGTCATGTCCCACGCTGTGGGGAAGTTATTGCATTTATATGCTGAGTTTGCCTTGGAGAAAGGCCACATTTGAGCAACAGGGAGGGCCCCAGTAGGTAACTCTTAGGCACCCAAGTCTGTAGGCTAAGTTTCAGTATCAAGAGCAAAGGCTCATAAGCATAGTCATCAATATCAAGGGCCCATCAATGGACCATCCCCCTTCACTAGTCATTGCCCCTGCACTTGGGGGATTCTTGCTGTTCCCTTATAGAATGTGGCAGAGCTCCCCAGGATGGGATTTTGATATTCTTTTGGTTATTGTGTGAATCTCCACCCACAGTGACAATGCCCCATGAACATTTGAACACATTTATATGCCTTATATGTATGCCCAGGTGAACTTCCTCCCATGTTTCCCCCATTACTGACACCCCACACCAATGATCCTCCCCTGCCACAGTTGTAACCCTTCTGTGATCCAAAACTTCTACAAAAATGAAGCCAATAAAATGTGAAATCTATGATAGGGTAGAAGTGTGTAGTTGTGCAGTGAAGAGACATGGCAGGGGTGTAGTGATACTATTGGCTTGAGTGGGGCAGGTCTGACAGAGGGGTAGGGTGGGAAGGGAGGGTTGGACAGTCCATGGAACTGGGGGGAGGGTTGGGGAAGGGAGGAGGTGAACACTGGGGATCGGCGGGTATGTGGTTGAAACTACAGTGTTGAGAATGCTCTTTTGGCAATATGACAAGGAAGTGTTACTGGTCTAGGGTGTTGGATGGGGGGGCATTTGGGACAGGGCACACCTGGGACAGGCTTCTAGGGAGTGTGTGAGTGATCATTTTGTCATAGTGTGTGGTATCAGTGGGCAAAGACCCACATAATGAGCGGGAATGTGTTGGACTCCCATCCTGGGGAGGACCTCTATGTTCTCAAACAGAGGGGTGGGAATCTCTCACGAGCATGGGCAGTACCTAATAGGGAAGGACAGACCAGTGTATCAAACTCTCAGTGTTGTTGCAAGTAACTATGAATCCTGTCCTTCAAGGAGTGAAGCCTGGTGGTTGCTGTGGGCCCCAAGGAGAGGGTGGCAGAGGAATAAAATAGAAGGAACAGGGGGGCATTTTGAGGGCAATGGAAAGTGTTCTACATGAACTTGCAATGATGAATACAGGCCATGTTAAATTTCATCAAAAATTTATAAAAGTGTATGGTCCAAAATGTAAACCATAATGTAAACCATTGACCATGGTTAGTAGCTATATTTCAATATTTGTATATCAGTTGTAACAAATGTATCATCCAAATATGAAAAGGTTATTAATACAGGAAGGGGGAAAAGGGGGAGGATATTGGGTATGTGGGAGTCCCCTGTATTCTGTACGTGACTTTAATGTGACCTAAAACTTCTTTGAAGACAAAGTGAAAAAAAGGAAGACACTGGGGGACTAAATGGAAGAAAATAATGTCACTGTACATTCAGGACAACAGTTCTTACAGTGATGAAAGGCAAAATGTCAAAAAAAATTTTAAAAAATATTTTTGCATCATCTTTTAATATCCCAAACTTTTAATTTAATTTTATTTTTAGTCTTAAAAAATTTTTTTTTACTGTATTTTATTTCTTATCTTTAAAACTATCATTATTATTTCATTTTCTTATTAATTGTAGATGCCTATTTCATTAAATTTCAGTTTTTCTTCTTTTCTGGTCTTTAAGTTGATATGATCATTTTAAGTGCCATTTAGCTACACCATACATCTTTTGATACATATCTTGATATATAGTAATTTAAATACATATGCTGTTTTAACTTACATGCTATTTAAAAGTATTGTTTTACAATTTCATACCTGTGAAGTCTTTCTATTTATCATTCTGTTACTGATATCTAACATAATGGTATCATGGTCAGAGAATACGCTCTGTATGAAAGCTTTGTGGTAATAGATACCATGGCTTTATTTCTATCAACTTGTTTTATGTTTTCTGTTTGTCTTGCCTTTTCTGTATTTCTTTGTTCTTTACTTCCTTTCCTGCCTGTTTGTGGACTTTTTTTTTTCTTCTTTCATTCCCCCCTCCATATTCTAGTTTGAAAATTATACAATCTGTTCTATTCTTTTAGTAGTTGGTCTATCATGCATGCTTAACATGATCTGAAATGAGTATGTTTATTCTCTTGCAGACAACGTAAGAACCCAGGATATTTTACTTTTAGTCATCTCCTGTCTGACTTATATTCCATAGTTGCCAGACTGTATTTCAATTTCACTAACATTTTTTTCAATTTAGACATTATTATTGTTGTTTCATGTAGTTTGTTTAGATTTGCCCCCATATATGCCATGGTCTTTTTGCACTCCTCCAGTTTGGATTTCAGACTTTTCTCTTTGCATTGCTTTTTTCTTTCTGTCTCATGTATATTATTTAGAATTTTTTAGAGGTCTATGTTGGCAAATTCAGTTTTGTTTTTCTGTAAATATCTGTATTTCACTTTTGATATTTTTAAAAGGACTTTCACTGGGTACATGATTTTTGGTTTGCAGTTCTATTCTCAGAATTTTGAAGTTATTACTCCAATGTCTTCTGGCTTCCATTGTTGGTATCAAGAGTTTGCCATTAGTTTAATAGTAGGTCCTTTGTAAGTAATCTGTTCTGTCTGGCTGTTTTTAATATCTTCTTTCTTTTTACTGTCCTCAAATTTCCCTATTATGTGAACACATGTGGATTTTAAAAATATAATGTGGGGGTTAAGTTCATGTGTCAACTTGGCTAGGTTATGGTGAGAGGTTTTTGGTTAAGCAAGTATTGGTCTGATTGTTACTGTGAGGATATTTCATGGATTTAAATCAGCAATAAGTTGATTGTATCTCTAGCTGATTACCTCTACAGTCAACTAAGGAGATTGCTTTCAACAAGGAGAGAAGTCTTATCCAATTAGTTGAAGGCCTTAAAAGTAGAACTGATGATTTCAGCAGTCTGAAAAAAATTTCCATCATTACTTCAGCCAGCCAGGCTCTCCTGGAGAATTCATCAAAACCCGTCTTTGATGTTCAAGCTTGTGGCCTGCCCTACAATATTTGGGCTTGCCCATCCCCACAGCCATGTGAGCCAATTCCTATAATGAGTCTCATAATATTTGCATTATGTATACCCTGTTGGTTCTGTTTTCCTGGAGAACCCTGGCTAATGCATAATCCTGGGCATTCTTCGGACTTCCTGAACCTGAGATTTCTTCACTTCTGGGAGACTTTCACCCATTCTCTTTGTGTATTTTCTTTCCCTCCTTCTTTCTAAACTTTTCTGCTGGATATCTAATTATAGTATATTAGACTGTCTCATTCTATCCTCCATACTTTTGTTAATGTTTAAATGTTTTCCATCTTTTTGTCTATTTGTGCTATTTTGAATAATTTTTTTAAAATCTGTCTTCTAGTTTGCAAAGTCTTTCTTCTGGTATATCTAATATGCTAATGATCTCATGCATGGATTTTAAAATTTCAATTATATTTTTCATTTCCTTTGAGTTTTTCAAAAAAAATTTCTTGATAATTTTTGTAGTCATTTTCTTTTACTCATATTTTACTACCCTTTTTTATATCTGCAAATGTATTAACTATACTTATTTTATAATCTGAGTTAGATAATCTCAGTGTGTAAAATCTTTATGGGTCTGATTCTGTAGTCTGTTATTTCTACTGGTTATTGTTTCTTTGCATGTTTTATGGTATTATTTTATGAAGTGTGGACTCATATTCCTCAGAAAGATATTTGATTGAATTTTTGAATTCTGGAAAGAAGATGCATTTCTCCAAATAGGATTTGTGTTTGCCTTAGATGGATGGTGATCCTACTGACTGGGAAACTAAATTATTGGGTTGGTGTTTTTTGATTTTCAAAGGTAGTAATAACTCAGGCTAGAAGCATGCATGGTGACTGGTTGTGGTTATGAACTATCAGGAGAGAATAATATCCAGGTTAATAAATATTAAGTTTTTCTCCTGTCCTCTCTTGGGGAGAGGAAAGTTTATTTCTATTTCACTTTTACATGACTGTGTAGGCCTTTGGAATCCAACTTTATGCAGCCATCCTCTACTAAACTGTAGGCAGCTCTGGGCTTTTCTCCTTTCCCCTGGACCTTGTGTGGTTGTCAAAAATGAGGTTCAAGATCACTGAATTAATCAGATATCTCCAGCATAGAAATCTCCCTCTTTCTCTCAGGGCTCTGCTAACCTTTCTGGATTCCTAATTTCACTTCTTTTTCCCCCCTCTGAAAAGTCCTATTTCCTTGCCAACCCAGTAAGTTTTAAATGATGCCTTTTATATATTAGTTAATATTTTTAGGTATTGTCAGTGGGAGCATTGTTCAGAGTATCTGTTCCACCATACTGTTGGAGATTAAGTCCTATTATTCCCATTTTTAAAGAAGAGGAAATTTAAGTTTAGAGAGGCCAACTATCTGCCTCACTCAGGGGACTTGAAGGTGTCAGGATAGGTCAGGGTAGGGGTTTGCTGACCCTGTACCCATTGTGCTTCCCATTTCCTGCTGTCTGAAAACTTCAACTATCAGTTAAAAGGAGTTCAAAAAGTCAGCATACACTTACAGAGATCATTTTCCACAAGATTTTAAAGCATTTTTTTAAATGTGGAAAGGTGCTCACAAATTGCTCCTCAGTGTTTTTTAATAGGAATATAGAATAGTCACTAATGGCTTTTGATGCAGAGACCCACACAGCAGGAATTCACAAACAGCTAAAAATAATGCCCGAAAAATTTCCAAGTCAATTTTGGGAAGTTTGATAGTAGCTTTTAATTCTCAAATAATTTAGACAAAAATCTTAAAGATAATGTATGGTGATCATTATGTAATTTTGATATCCCCATTTGGAAAGCAAGAAGCAAATTATGTAGGTATATTTTCTAAATAACAAATCACTTAGAAGTTTTGAAAAAATAAAGTTTTGTGACTTTGAGGGGCAATTCATATTGAAGAATGGATGACCCCTTTAATAAATTTCTGGGTGTATGGCCAATTTTTCTCCCATTAGATAATTCTGTGAACACTGATCAGAGCACATGAGGTGAGAAAAAGGGGACAGTCAATTCCATGTCCTTGACGGCTGAGTGCCAGTTGGTACAGTACCACTACTGGTATAATCCTGCAATCTGAAAGGCAATTATAGGGTCATTTGAAAGGGGAACAGGTGAAGCTCAAATAATTTCAGGCTGAGAAGTGAGGAGCAAATGGCAGCTATTCCAAGCAGCCCTGGCACAGTTACTGTGGTGTTTGGACAGGCATATCTCCTAACATGATCTTATTATGCTCAGGTTAAAGATTTGGGTTTGGATCAACAATGTGAAAATTTGGTTTATCACCTGAGTTCAGAAAAAAGATGACAGAATTCCAGCAGGAGAGCTTTGGCGTTTGCCAAGAGCTTAAGTGGAAACTTTGTTCTGTTTAGCTTTCTCATAGAACAAAAACTGACTAGGAATCTGAAATTATTTGTCTTGGAGAATAAGGAATGTTCTTGAAACAGAATCCTTCATGTGTATGTATCTTTGTGTGCTTATGTATTTGAAAGTAAGCTTTGCTCCTTACTTGGTGATTTTAGCCTGTCCAGGACTTTGTGATTTTGAGGTAATTATCCTCAAAGTGAATGAGTCACAGAGAAGTACTCAATGCTGATCCCATCCAGCCTGTCCTGTAATCACCAGCACTGCAAAAATACTGATGAAATTTTACAGCCCGATTTGTCCTTGTCAGAAGTGCAACAATACTTTGGACTAAAACCCCAAGTTATACATGACTCTAAAAGGAGCAATTTGTCAAGTGTTTCATTGGCACAAATTGAAATGAAATGAGGTCTTGGGTTCTTGAGGTCACTTTGCAACAGGAAGAATTCATTATCTAACTATACATAGAGGAAAAGGCCCCACAATTGTATTTGCTTGTAAAGGATGAGTGCCCACACATACAGCCAGAGAGGCAGAGGTCACTTACAAGAAATAAATGACATGAAAGCAGAGACTCAAGTGTCCCCTGGCTGATAGCCTCCTGCTTCTTCCTCCAGTCAGGGCTGCTTTGTGCTCAATGTACTAATGGAAATGCTTGGTTGGGGAGCTCTTGGTTGTTTATGTAAAGTCACTTGCACAGGCCCTGTTAGTTTTTCTGCAGGAGAACAATTTAGTTTTACATGTCTCCTTTTATTGGGGATGAGTGGGGCTTGTTCCTCCTTCTCCCCTGTGTTCCCTATTATTCTGAAGTGTACACTTTCTCTTAAGAAAACATTCTATTTTATGGCATTCTCACCATTATGTGGAGAAGGCATAACCTCGAATATTTAATAGTTAATTGGGTAGTTACTGGTGGGGAATTGGTTTCAAAGAAGTGGGATGAAGGGAAGAGCCTGTCAAAGACATCAATTCTGAGGATCGCATTTTTCAATATATTTATAATTAACTTGGATCAGAAAGTTGATTATTACATTTTCAGTTGGGCAGAGTTGAGCTTTCTGGGAAGATAAGAACAGAAATCATTGTCATTTTAAATGAATGAGAAAAAACATGACTAAAGAGGATGAATTTAAATAGGGACAAGATAAGGAGATAGATGTAGAGATTAACTCCCATAATCTCTTTCTACACCTCAACCCTCCCTGAACTCAAATATCAGGAGAGGAAATACTAGGGAAGCTCGTGTGTCAAGTTGACTGGACATTTTTTACTTCGTTCTATTTCCTCTCAACCAATCAAGTCTCCAAGTCTTTTAAGACACAGGAAAGAAGACCATGTGAAGACCTTTCATCTTGGCTTGCATCTACAAGCCAAGGAACACCAAGGATTGCAAGCAAACACCAGCAACTAGAAGAGGCAAGGAAGGATTCTCTCCTACAACTTTCAGATGGAGCATGGCCCTGCTGAAATCTCAGTGTCAGACTTCTAGCCTCCAGAACTGTAAGACAATAAATTTCTGTTGTTTTAAGCCACTTTGGTACAACAACTCTAGGAAACTAACACAGTTTTTCTTCCTGTATATTCTTCTCCTTTCTCACCTTTTTATGGCTACCACCCTCATTTCTTATCTCATAACTTGTATTCATGTTGTATACAAACTCTGCTTTCAGTGACCCTTACCTGCAATTCCTTTTATAGCATAGACCAGTTTAATATTTGAAAAGACACACCTTGCATTTGTTACTTGCAACTAAGGTGGGAGCTTGACAAGTAAGCACTCTGATAGAAGCTGTAAGTGAGGTGTGGGTAAGGTAATAGGGGTGCACCTAATTTGGCTGGTTAGATTGCCAAAGGCTTCTTGTAAGACTGGACATTTGAACTGAGAAGGAAAGGATGGGTAGGTGTTTAACAGGTGGGCAAGAAGGAGAATTACACTCTAAGCAAAGGCATAAAGGCACAAAAGAGGATTTGAGTTTCTCCATATTTTACTATCCTGTCTACTCTTCTGTCTTTGCCATGGGTATCATTAGAGACCAGAATTTGCTAATTGCTGAAATAAACAATTTGAAAATCTCCGTTCATTTCTTGCTCTGACTTGAACCAATATGAGTTGGTGAGGGGAGACTTGCTTCACACATTCATTCTAGGACCTTTCTATTTGTGAGTCTGCCATCTTGGATTAGTTGAAAAATGGAAAAATACTAGCCATGTAAAGAGCTGAGGGGAAAGCATTCCAGGCTAACAAAACAGCATTGCTGAATGTGTTTGTGGAATGAAAAGAAAACCAAAGTGATGGGAACACAGTTGAATGTGGGAATCGGCATGGAAATGGAAAGGCTGCATGGTAAATGTTGAAGGAGGAAGCAATAGCTATGTCATGTAGAGCTTTGTGCAGCATGACGAGGTGTTTGAATTTTATTCAAAGTGCCATTGAGAGGTTTTAGGAAGGGAATGACATTTGATTCTATGTACATTTTAAAGATTATTTTGGCTTTAGTTTGGAGAATGGATTTTAAAGTGGGGAGAGTTGAAGCTGGAAGAGTAGTTTGGAGGCTGTTGCAGTAGTACTGGTGAGGCTTGTTCACCAGTGAGAACTGACATTGCTTGAATTAGGCATGGGGTAGTGGAAATTAAGACACAGAGACAGATTTAAGAACTATTTTGGAAACTTGGTAGGATCCATTGATAAACTGGAGGTATTTGGTTGGGTGGAGAATAGAGAGGATTCAAGGATGATTTCTGGGGGCCAGGGAAAAAGAATAGAGTCAGGGCATCATGGAAGCCAAGAATAAGAAATATTCCAAGAATGAGGAATTGTCAATTTTGATAGATATTACTGAGATAGCAAGAAAGATAAGAACAAAAAGTCAACAATGGACTTAGCAGCTGAAGGTCCTTGTTAACTGTGACAGAAAATGTTTTGGTGGCATGAAATTGGTAGAAGCCACTGTTAAGTGAGTTGAGAAACAAATGGGATGTGAAGATGAGCTGGTGGGCATAGATCTACATTTGGTCATGAGATAAGAACAGATATTGGCAATAACTTAAGGGTGATTTCTTCTCTTTTTTATTTCAATGGGAAATATTAGAACATATTTGTGTGCTAAAGGAAAAACATCATTAAAAATGGAGAAATTGAGAATATCAGAACGAGAGTGGATAATCTAAGGGTTAAATTCCTCGAAAGAGCAGAAGGATGGGACTGGCTTTGGTAAGGAAAGGATCCCTGTGATAATAGGAAGGACAATTCCAATGATGTGGCAAGAGGGAGGAAGGAAGAGGTGGGTACAGATGCATATCCAACTGTAGATTTGTTGGTGGGAAGATGTGGAATTGCCCTCTGATGGCTCTTATATTCTTAATGAAATGCAGGACAAGTTCATGAGCTTAGAGTTGGGGTAAGTTTGTAGGCATGGAGAGAGCCTGAGGAAAGAGGAGAGGACATGGTCAGATTTTATTTTAGGAAGATCCATCAATATGGATGATATGTTATAGGGAAAGGTGGTGAGAATACTGGCAGGGAGACTGTGGCAGAGACTGTTTGGGGTACATTAAAATCTTTTCTTTCATTCCCTGTAATAAAGTTTATCCTGGGTTCATGCATAGGATTTCTCAGTTAGATACTACATTTCACAGCTTCCCTTTTAGATAGATATGGTTATGTGACTAAGTACTGGCCAGTAACATGCAAGGAGAAATAGTATGTGTAACTTCTGGGTCACATCCAACTTGAAGAGACTTGCTTTTTGCTTTGGAGGTTTTCTCTTTTCATTTTCTGTGGGCTGAAACAAGATCATGTTGACAAGGACTTGAGAGAAGGAACCTGGATCTCTAATGACCATATGGAGCAGAGAGGCCTTGTACCATTCCCTTTGGGACTGTTATGTGAGAGAGAAATGAAGCCCTATCTACTTTAATGCCTATATTTCAGAGATCTTTTTGTTAGAGCATATAGTTTGTACCTAACCAGATACAAAAACAATAGAAAGGCTTTATTTCACAATCCAGGAGGTAGATAGGGTTACATATGAGGAGCAGATTTGAAATGTGTGATAGAGATATACTTGACAGGACCAGTGCTGGCTTGGATGGTATAGGAGGAAGGGAGTTGCATAGAAGAGGGAAGAATTAAGAATGGTTCCCAGGTTGCTGCTGTCACAGTATTTCTTAGGTTGTGGGAGACTTTTCTTAGGTGGTGGGATGACAGTGGCCTTTGCTGAGATACAGGACACATGAGGAGAAGTAGTATGCAGGGCATAGGCAAGGTCATTAAACCAGTGCTGGCCTTGTTGTGTTTCAGGTGCTAGTGTGGCATCTAAACCAAGCCCTTGAATGCAGAGATTTGGAGCCTGATATTGGTAATGGGTAAAACCATAAGAATGGGTGAAGATGCTTAGGAAGTAAATCTACAGATAGGGAGAAAAATCAGTTCTCCTTCCGTCCCCATTATCCCCAGTAAGTAAATCATCTAAGTAGAACAGTGTCCCAACCTGCTAACCCTGCTACTGCTTTCAGTGCAAGCCACAGCAGCCAACAAGTAAGGGGAAAAACATAAAAGCAGAATTTGGATAAAATAGTACCAGGTGCCAGGGTACTGCCTACTTCTAGCCATCTGAGGACCATACTTAATGTTTCATCTGGTAAGATCTCCCTCTAAGAATTTGTAAGTCATGTGACTCTTTGTTCTCAGTGACAGAAATAGCTGTTGATTTTGAAAACTAAGGGAGCAAGAGATTTAGCTTGCTCATGATATGATTCTCATTATTTTCTCTGGGTTCCAGTTCAATTGAAAGGCCCATATGATTTAACTAAGGCTTTTTAAAAATGACCTAATCTCCATATAAGACTATGTAAAACATTAAGAAATGGAATAGATTCTCTCAGGTCAAGAATGATTTAGATATAATTTGTATTGAAGGGGCCTGGACTCGGTGGACAATCAGCTCTGTCATTCAATCAGTGATGTGAGATGAAGGTTAAAGAGTAATAATCCTTTTGATTTCTCCTAGCCCCCTCCTTACAAGGTAATGGTAGAATTTCTTAATTCCTAGTATTTCTTGGGTCACTTCTCAGCCCTTTCATTTTTCCCATGATTAAATGAGACTTAGATATGAAGGGGATGGAAGATAAGTGACAATGGTGATCATTTTCCTCATAGCATTTATGATTATGGAATGCTGCATTTTATATCTATTGTTATTAGAATGTAAATCGCCTGAGGGCAAGGACCCTGCCTCCTTTGTTCACTACCTCATCTGTAGTATTGAGAATAGTGCCTGTCATATAGCAGTCACTCAATAAAGAGTTATTGAATTAAATTTTTTATGATGTGATCATGTATTGGGCATGTGTTCATTTTTGGTTTGGAAAATATGGTAAATGTGGCCACGTGATCTTGATAGACACAGTTGGTTTAAAACACATTTGAATGATTTCTTTGACAGTTGCTTTGATGACTTTTCCTATTACTTTAGGTTACTATTGGTTCTTGGATCTGCCATCGGATACTGTTATCAGAGGTGAAAAGGTAGCTATGTCTTTTCGGCAAGTTTGATTTAGACCTTGCAGTCATTGTTACTTGCCTGGTCTACAAAGAGACCTTAGTAATTGACAGTTGTATTCAAGTCCTGAAAGAACTCAGAGAATTGGTGATTAGGGGTGCCTTCTAGCTGTCACTTTGATTTCAGAGGGATTGTACTTCAATGCTTTGCCTAGGAGCACTCGGAGAGAGACAGTTTTCCTTTACGGACTCCCTGTAGAAAAACTTTACCAGCATGAAAAAAAAGACACCTCCTGACTTACTTTTCATCTGGAATTAATGTGATAGGCAACATCTAAAGATGGTAGATAAGGCATGTTTTCATTTCAATGAAATCAAGATTTTCAAAGCTTTTGAGCTGCTAATCTCTCACCCGCTTTCCTGCTACTTTTTCCTCTTTTCTCCAATGCAATGTCTGCATCAAAGCTACATCTCTGACATGATGAGAACAATCAGAGCAAGGTGAGAATGCAAGGCATGACGATCGAACACTTACTTCACAGAGCAGCAGCAGGACTAGGATAGGGCTTGCCGTAGTGCCCCTTCCTGATTACCACCCACACCAGGAAGCAGGACTGAAGGAAGGGGCCAGGTGTGATTATCAGGGGGCTCCTTGGCAGCCACAGATTTTGTTATATTCTTTAATGAGAGGTGAAACTTTCAAGCAGAAGTCAGATGCAGGAAACTGGAGGGATACCACTTTGTTTTCTCTATGTGCAAGACTGGTCTCCATTGACCTTTTCATGGTTTTTGGAAATGGCTTTACATTAGCAACTGAGAGCAGTGGGGGTGGGGTATGGCAGCTGGCAAAATGCTCTGAGTATCAGGTGCTCTTTCTTGCTAATTAGTTTAAATTTAGATAGTGTTACATGTTTGTAAATGAAATACTGTTACAGTAGAAGAGGTGGCTATGAATCCCACAGCAGAAACAGAAAAGAAATGAAGTCAAAACAAGGTATTATGTTTGGGAACTCACAGTTGTATAAATCAACATCAGGCTATTTTGATTTTTATATTGTAGGAAGCTTGCTTGCTTTTATTATGATTTAAACCAAAGGGTACCAAAGGAGTGGAAGAAAATACTAACTTGGAAAATATTTTAGCCTGTGCATAATAGAAAATGTTCTTTTAGAAAATTAGCTCTTCAGATTGGGTGGATGCACCTCTCCCAAATTTGAAAATGGTCACAGTTTTCAGCTTGGAGAGCCAAAGAGTGATCCTGCTTGGTGAAATTCTTTCATTTCTTTCCTGCTAATTTTTTTTTTGAAAAAGGAGAGTAATGGGGTCAGGAGAGATCCTGTTTATATGAAATCCACTCTCTGAAGACAGAGGGCTGCATGCCTTTCCCTTGTTTAGTTACAATTCTGTATGGTTGTTTGGAGACAGAATCTTTTTGTGGACCATCTATCTAATGAAAAATTCAACCTAGATAAAAGGGAGATGTAAAGATTGTGGTAGGAGTCTCCGGGAGAGGAAGCAATAATGGCTAATGGCTGAAAGGCAGTATGGCAGTATGGCAGAAAGGCTCTGAGTCATTCTGCTTGGGATGTGTTCTGACTCTGCCCCTCCCCACTATGGGCCCTTGAGCAAGTTCCTTAGAGTCCCAGCGCTGGGTTCTCAGGAAGCAGACACTGATTGAGTTCAGCATACAGGTAGTTCATTCAGGAGTGTCTTTGGTCCAGCACCTGTGGGAGGCAGGGCACAGATGCAGGACTGGGGCAGAGGAAAAAGTTGAGCAGCTAGATAGAGGACTTTGGAATTATGCAGAACTGGGGGGAGATGACCAGGTCTTTATACCTTCACACTGATCTGTCTTGAATGCGGTTGTCCTGGGAAAGAGGTGACGTTGGACAAGGCGGCTGTGCAGCTGAGGGGCTAGCAGCTGAAGGACTTTTCTCTGCCAGCACCACTCCCATCAGCTGGGGCAAGAGGTCCTCTACTGAGGGGGTCTCTGGGCAACAGCACTTAGCCTCTGTTTCCTTAGAATATTTTTCTGAGAATAAAATGAAAAGATACATGCAAACTGCTTATAACTGTGCTATGTACCAGGCAGAGATTAAATTATTGACCCAGGTTCTCTCAGTTGGGAAGTGGTGAAGCTGGTCTTGGAACTGAAGTCTGACTTACTCCAGTCTGTGTTTTTCGTCACGATGTCAAATATCTAATAGGCTAGAGTGTGTATCAGTTTGAACAGTTACTTTGCCCATTCCCTCACATGGATCTTCTGCCTTGTTTGCTTTATCTCACATAAGAAAGACTTCCCTAGTCAGAGCTGGCTGCAGGGACTCTCCCTGCATTTACGAGCAACATTGCTCTTTCTGCTCCTCTCCTCCCCCTCTCCTTTGTCTCTGCAGATGTCTCTCCTCTCACCCTTTGCCCCTTAGCCCCCTTCTCTGGCTTCTTACTTGTCTGCATCGATGGGCTTGGGCAAGATGTGGGGCAGGAGAGCTGAAGTAAGGAGCAAGGGAGGAAGGCGGGAGGAGAAGAGAAAGCCCTGGGCTGCCCTCCCAGACTCCAGACTCATCTTTCTCTGTCTCTCTCTCCCCCATTTCTAGGCATCCCCTTTCCCCCAGACTCCATTTTTTTCCCTTTAGTTTCCTATCTCAGATTGAGGAATGAAATGCCCAGAATATATTTTTTGGGTTAAGATGTTAGAGCTTTCCATCTGAAACTTACATAAATCTTATGAATCTTATTCTACTTCTTTTTGTATCCAAAGATCCACCTTGTAGAACTTCTATGGGAAAACTTTTCTTAACTCCCAAACTGACATATAATGGAATGTTTAGAACACTGCCTGTTTTTAAGTTGGAGGTGATCTATATTTTTTCCTCCTTGAGTTACAAGTTGAATAGGCAATTAAATTTATTTATTTATTTATTTAATTAATTAATTTGTCTCTTTCTTCCTTTGCGCATGCATTGATGAGAAAGCATTTGTAAATCAATTACTGTATACATAGTACACTAATGAATACAATGAAGTAGAAAAATATCAAAGTTTTCAAGAAACTTGCAGCAGAATCCAGGACTGATTATACAATAAGAAGTGGAGCTGAATTTTTAGAGGATTCTGTTTATGTAATACTTTGTTCTTCCAGGTTCTCAGCACAAACTTAAAATGGAAAATATTTAATTATTTTTGCTGACTTTTTTATTTCAAAATTTAAAAGAACAATCATGCATACCATACAGGATTCCCATACATTGCCCCACCACCAACACTTAACATTGTAACATATTTGTTACAAATGATGAAAGAACATCATCATAATATTACTACTACCTATAATCCATAGCTTATATTTGGTGTATTTTTCCCACAAACCATCCTATTATTAACACCATGTATTAATATTGTATATTTGTTAGAGTTCATGAGCGAATGTTCTCATATTTGGGCTGTTAATACAGTTCATCATTCATCATAGGCTTCACTGTGTTATATGGTCCCCTGCCTTGTACAGTCCATCCAAAGTGCATACTCAGTGGCTCTCAGTTTCCTCACAGAGTTGTGCTGTCATCAGCTCAGTCCATTTCAGAATGTTTTCATTATTCCCAAAGGAAAAATCCCATACCTCTTTATACCCCCACATTATTGACCCTTAGCATTGATATAGTTAATACCTTCTATGCCATTGCTATAAAAATATTACAATATTACTGTTACCTATCTTCTATATGTTACATTAGTTGTATTTTCCCCATGTATCTCCATATACTTAACCCCTTGTAATAGAGGAAAATTCTTATACTTGTACTATTAACCACAATCATCACCCACCGCCAAAATCACTGTTATACAGTCCCTCGATTATCCATTAGCTTTCTTTCAATCAATGATAATCTTCCTAGACCGCCCCTTTCAGCCACATTCACACTTATAAATTGAAAGTGTTAGTTATGCTCACTGTAATGGACTATCATCAACTCTATCCATTTCTACACATTTACAATCCAGCTTATTAAACATTCTACATACATTCAGCATCAGCTCTCCCTTCTCCACCCACATTCTGTCTCCTACTAACCTACACTCTTTAAGTTTACTCATTGTATTTAGTTCATATCAGTGAGACCATACAATATTTGTGTCTGGCTTATTTCACTCAACATAATATCCTCTAGGTTTGTCCACGTTGTTATATACATCCTGATTTCATTTCTTCTAACAGCTGAATTGTATTCCATCATATGTATATACCACATTGTGTTTATCCATTCATTGGTTGATGGATACTTGGACTGGTTCCATGTTTTAGGAATTGTGAATCATGCTGCTATGAACATCAGTGTGCAAATGTCAGTTCATGTCCTTGCTTTCAGTTCTTCTGAAATAAATTATTTGTGATGGGATTGCTGAATCATATGGCAGTTCTGTATTCAGCTTCTTGAGGTACTGCCAAACTGTCTTCCACAGAGGCTGCACCATTTTCCATTTCCACCAACAGTGCAGGAGTGTTCCTATTTCTCCACATCTTCTCCAATACTTGTAGTTTTCTGTTTTTTTAATAGTGGCCATTCTGTAAGGCAAGAAATAATGTCTTGTAATTTTGATCTGCATTTCTCTGATAGCTAGTGATGTTGAGCATCTTTTCATGTGCTTTTTGGCCATTTGTATTTCTTCTTTGGAAAAATGTCTGTTCAGATCTTTTGTGTGTTTTTAAATTGGGTTGCTTGTCTTTTTATTGCTGAATTGTATGATCTCTTTATATAACATGGAGATCAAACCCTTATCAGATATGTAGTTTCCAAAAAATTTCTCCCATTGAATAGGCTGCCTTTATACTTTCTTGACAAAGTCAGTTGAAGCACAAAAGTATTTGATTTTGAGGAGGTACCATTTATCTATTTTCCTTTTGATGTTTGTGCCTCAGGTGTAAGGTTTAAGAAACCTACACTTACCACAAGATCGTGAAGATGTTTCCCTACATTGTCTTCTAGGATTTTTATGGTTGTAGCTTTTATATTTAGGTCCTTGATCCATTTTGAGTTAATTTTTGTATAAGGTGTGAGATAGTGGTCATTTTTCTTTCTTTTAGCAATGGTTATCCAAGTCTCCCAGCACCATGTATTTGTAGAATAGACTCTTCTGATGCAGCTGGGTGGGTTTGACAGTCTTGTAAAAAATCGCTTGACCATAGGGGACTGGGTATACCTCAGATTGCTCATTAGTAGTGTATAGAAATACTACTGAGTTTTGCATATTAATCTTATTTTCTTTTTTAAGAGGTTGTATTAGTCAGCCAAAGGGGTGCTGATGCAAAATACCAAAAATCTGTTGGCTTTTATAAAGGGTGTTTATTTGGGGTAGACGCTTACAGTCACAAGGCCCTAAAGAGTCCAACTCAAGGTACCATAAGAGGTACTTTCTCACCCAGAGTCTGTTGCCATGTGTTGATGCAAGATGGCAGGTGATGTCTGTGAGGGTTCAGCCTTCTTTCTTTCTCTTAAGGCTCCATGGTCCCAGCTTCTTCTGATCTCAGCTGTAGCCTGGCATAAGACTCATCTCTCTCCCCAGGGCTCATTTCTTTCCGGGCTTTCACAGCTGTTCAGGGCTCTGGTCTCTTCAGCTGCAAAATATCAGGTGAACAGCTCAGCTCTCTTCCCAGGGCTTCAGCATCCAAAACTAAACTGTGTTCTCCTTCTCTGTATGTTTACTTCCCTGTCTTTGATTAATCTTCTGTTTATATAGCCTAATATAAACTCAAACCAAGTTGCCCTAATGATGTGGTCAAATAAAAGCCCTAATCTTGATTTAATAAAGTAAAAGTGAAACCTCTGAATCTAATACAATCTAGTATGGCAAAGTGAAAACATGGCCCATGGTTAGTAGCAAAGCTTCAATATTTGTACATCAGTTTTAACAAATGTGCCATATTCGTGTAAGATGTTATTAATAGTGGAAATGTGAAAGGGTGAGGAGTTGGGGCATATGGAGATCCCCTATATTTTCGATGTGACTTTTCTGTAACTTAAATCTTCTCTGAAGATGAAGTGAAAAAAAAAAAAAAGACACCGGGGGGACACACAGAAGAAATTGTAAATATACATAAAAGATAATAGATTTTATGGTGATGAAAGGCACAATGCCAAAATTTTTTTTTTTTTTTTTTAATTTGCTTTGTCTTTGGGGAGGTTTTGGATCTTCACTAAAGCAGTCACTGGAATGTCCAAAATTTATGCAATGCTATTCTAACTCATTATTCATGTATTGGGCTGTACTCTGTAGCCCGCCAAGTAGTAAATGGATATATCATCTGTAGAAAGGTAAATAAACAAAGTCTGAGGAACCAACCCCTAAGACGGAGACCCCCAGGGTTCAAACCTTTTCAAAGCATTCAGGTGAACTTCACTGAAGTACTACCAATGAGAAAATTAGAAGACCTCCTGGTGATTGTTAACCATCTCACTTCACGGGTGGAAGTCTACCCCGTTCCTCAGGCGACTGCACAAACTATAATTAAAATGCTGTTAGAACACCCTATCCCCAAGTACAGACCCATTGAAAACATTGATTCAGATAACGGAACCCATTTCACAGCTCTGAGTTCTACAAAAGTTAATGAATTAGTCTTGCTCATCCAAAGTCTGCTAAACTCAAAGTGAAAAATAAAGTTCTAAAACAAAGGAAAATTATATTAAAGCATTGGGGACATTTTAGTTATAAGCCAATAATTTAAAAAATTAAAATTATTGTGCAAAACTGAATAGTCACAGTGCAAATTAGAGTAAGTAAAAGGAGTCTTAAAAAAATCTTTTAAATGTTATCTTACAGTTAAACTTATTTCATAAGAACATGAAAATTATAACAGTAAGTCCTGTGTTTCTGTGTCAAACTATTCGTGTCTGCCTTGTTCAGTGTATAACTCCATACATCGGGATGATATCAGATTGGCAAATGAGGGTTCTTAGATGAGCTACATATGAATAACTATTCCTGGAGCCCAAATTGGGCTAAGCAGGATGAAAAAGTAATATAAAAATCTAAATATAGAAACTTGGGGAAAAAAAAAAGGTTTTTCCTAAGCTCTTTAACCTGCCTTATCCCCAAGGCCTTCTCTTTGCAAGAGCTGTGGGGGAAAGACAAAGTGTAACAGATTGAAACTCTATCTTCTAAACTGGGGAATTAAAATATTATAGTTTGTCCTGTAATTCCTCAATTTAAACCTTTTAACAGCCTTAAAATAAGTGTGGTTAATAATCTTGTTACCAAATATCAACAAGTGAAGAGAAAGTCCTTGAAAGCTATGAAAAGATCTTTAAAAACAGTTTTCCAGAACCTGGCAGTCAATGCTTTTGAGATTATTTACAGTTGATAACTTTATGAAAGGAGTTTTAGCCTCCTGTAAAATAAAAAGGGAGACATTCTTGCATAAACTGTAATAGTTTTGATTTCATTTGGCTTGGATGTTATCTTCCTAGGTTTATGAAATACAAAGTATAATAAGTTTATTAAATCCTTAAGGTGATGAAAGTTAAGTTCATATCTAATGAAATTAAGTTAAGGAAATGTAGATTTGCCCTCTTTTAAATGGATAAAGTAAATTCCATTGGTTGCTAATTGTAATCTAAAGTAAATTATCCAGTCGATGTAGTTGTGGTCAATTATAAAAAGTTTATAAAAAGCATCTTCTAAAATGAAGTATTTAAATGGCTAGTTCCATTTTAGTTAGTTTACTAACTAAAAGCCTGAATTAATGTTAATGGCAAGAAGTGACTGCATAGCAGTGAAACCTGTAGGAGGCCACCTCAATCTGCATATTCAAGGGGTAGTATCAAAAGATAATCTTGATTCCATTGGGAATCTTCAGTTTTCATTAAAATAAAATAAAAAAAAAAAAGAAAGAAAAGTAGTTTTTCCTGTACTGCTAAAGTAAAATACCTGCTACTTAATGTCTTCATGGTAAAAGTGTAAGAAGTAAAACACATTGCATTGGAAGTGTTTAAAAGGTATATAAAAATCAGGAGATAGACTTCAGCATTGTCAAATTCTCTTGTGCATTCAAACCAGACCTTCAGTATACTGCAGGGTGCCTCCCCATTTGAGTTATTGGCTAGGTTGGTCACTGACCCCTATAACAATAAATACATCTCTGGTTGTGCTTCTGAAGTGGATGGAGACTACATTGCAGTTTCAAACTCCTGCAGCAGCCAACGATGGCTTGATATAGCCAAATGTACAATGGATATCACCTCCAGACTGGCACTGTTTCATAGTGCCAAAGAGTGACATATACCAGGCCAGTAGAATACTGGAACCTACTTTCCTAGCTTCTCTCTAGAGTCAACAATGCTGCAGCATGCTGGTTGTGTGAAGAACATACCAAATGGAGCAATGATCACCAAAGTACTGTGAGTAGAACTTAAACACAATTAGCATTATAGCCTGCTCTCATGGAGAGATAACATGTAAGGTATTGCAAACTTGAAACTTAAATCTACTAATTACAGCACAAAGAAAAACTTATGCATGGAGTAGTGTGTTAATTAATATTAAGTACTGTACCTATATCCTATTCTAAATATATGCCTGATGATTATGGTGTTATCTTTCTATTCTAGACCATATACAGAGGGACATTGAACATGTTAAAAGTCCTGGTAAACTTCATTTTCTAAGTAGTTAATTAATATGCTTAACCCAGGTATCCCTCTTAGCCCTTGTTCTGGAAAGTTTTAAAAATCAACTGGGATTCCCATACTTCCTAGCATCCACCCTCCTCAGGGAAAGTAAAAAAGATAAACCAGGAGCTTAAAAGTAAGCTTACCAAACTGTTGCTAGAAACTGTCTTGCCTTGAACTAAATGTCTGCCACTTGCACTGTTAAGAGTTAGTGTAAAACCTAGGAAAGACCTAGGTTTGCCCCCACATGAAATCCTGTTTAAACACCCTTATCCTGCTAAGATAGGATCTCCTTTTCAATAGGAAAGCAAAGACAAATTTTTAAGAAAATATATGCACTCTCTGCTTTAATTCTTTCCTTCCTACAGAAAAAAAAGCCCTTATCGCCCAAACTCCTCCTCTTGGGTTCCCTCCTGGTCCACAAGTTCCACCCTGAAAACTGGGTCTTCGTCCACACCTGGAAGGAAGATAAACTAACTCCTAATTGGAAGGGTCCATTTCAAGTTTTATTGACCACAGACTCTGCTATAAAAACTGCAGAAAAAAGCTAAACCCATTACACCAGTGTCAAAGGACCTATCTCTGCTCCCACACCTGAACCTGAAACTCCTCCCTCATAGACTTAAATCTTTGATCTGTTCATCTGCTGGTTGAGCCCTGAATCTCAGCAGAGTTTCAACACCTACTCTCTAGTTCTCCGGACTTGCCCAGGATGACTAGCAAAAAGGATGATGAGGGACAACACCCATACCAAAAACAGAGTATCCACAATTGCAAGCAAGACAATTTGATCCATCTGCACAATGGGATCTAAGCCCCCTCTCAATCAGAAACAAAGTAGGCATCACCATCCCAAAATCCTCAAGACTGGTGAATGAACAATGGACTAAAGTAGACATTATTGTTCTAGCACTGGAAAAAGATTTAAGGCTCTAGGAAATATAGTTAACAAATAAAGTGCTAATTATAGATTCAAATAAAAGGGCAGAAGAGCCATGTGTAGGAACATTATAAATGAGTCTAACTCTGTTACATTGGGGAGCACAAATTCCAAAGTAAGGCCCACTAGGGGCAAGAATCTCTCAAGAACCTAGGCAGTGCCTAATAAAAGAAAAACAGACCAATATGCTAAACCCTTAATATTATTGCATGTAACTAAGAATTTTGTTTCAAAAATTGAAACTTAGCGGTTACCATAGGTTCCAAGGGGAGTTGGAAGGAAGAATAAAATAGATGAAACATAGGGCATTGAAATTGTTCTGCATGATCTTGAAATAATGGATACAGGCCATTTTAACTTTTGTCAAAACCTATAAAAGTGTATGGTGCAAAATGTAAACCATAATGTAAACCTTCGACCATAGCATTGCTATGAAGCATAGCAATGCTTCAATATTTGTACTTCATTTGTAACAAATGTACCATCCACATGTAAAATGCTATTAATAAGGGAGAGTGGTAAAGGGGGAGGAGGTTGGGTATATAGGAATCCCCTAAATTTTCTATGTGACTTTTCTGTAATCTAAAGCTTCTTTGAAGATAAAGCGAAAAAAATAAGACACCTGGGGAACATATGGAAGAAATTGTCACTGTACATAAAAGACAGCAGATCTTAGAGTGATGAAAGATACAATTAATAAAAAAATTATTTTATTTGTTATTTATTATTTTATTTTTTATTAATTTTATTTGGTTATTTTTTTGACTTTGTTTTGGGGGAAGTTTTCAATCACAGAAGGGTCACAACTGTGGCAGGGGAGGATTACTGGGGTGGGCTTGTGGGGAGGGGTACACCTGGGCATGCCTCTAAGGCATATGAATATGTTCCAAGTGTTCACAGGGCATTGTCTCATTGTGTGGAGACCCACAGAATAACCGAAAGAATATTGAATTCCCATCCTGGGGAGTCCTGCTACATTCTCTGATAGAGCAGCAAGAATCCTTAGAGTACATGGGCAGTGCCTAGTGAAGGAAGACAGACCATTATGTCAGGTCTTTGATATAGATCAAGATTTGAACATGTCTTTTGTGGGGTTCATGATTCAATTTCCAACATCAGCTTAATCAGTAAAATGGTGATATTTTATTTTGGTTTTCATCTGTTTTACTCTTGTCTTATTCCTCAATTGGTTCAAAACCCAGGTGGGGATTAGGATGTCTTTTATCAGGCTCCACTCAGTCCTAAAGCTAGATGTTAGGGTTTCCTAAGGCATTAGCTCCAGACCCAAACCACTTCATGCAAGAAGGATCAGCATTCATTCAACTTTTCTTTGTGTGTGTGTGTTTCTTCTAAAGAGAAACTCTTGGGATGCAGGATTTATGTAGGAGCTGCTAACTTGGGTAGACTCTCTTCAGTTCAGCTGAAGAAACACTTACCAAGGTTCTACTATGGCTAGATGGTACACCAGGCACAGGAGATAGATATTAATAGGACATGTCCCAGCAAACTCTGGATCCTACTACAGGTAGTGCCAGTGGGGAGCAAAGGGAGGATAACCCGGAGGTCAGGATAGAGGGGTGATTATGCTTTTTTTCTATTTATAGCCCTGTTACTGAATGAGCAGCACTTGGGTTAGGCTGTAGGGTCAAGCATCACCCTGGGGATAAAACCCTGAAAGGGGATTTGATGGTCTTTCTCCCACACCATTTTGTATAAGAGATAGAGCAATGATACCAATTATATGAAATAGTATCGATGAGAGATAAAGAATATGTACCTGGAGCTTGACTGCTTAGGTTTATCTCCCTGCTTTCTAGCTGTGTAACTTTAGGTAAGTTATTCAAATCCTCTGTGTTTTAAATGCTTCACATGAGAAGAAGGAAAGATGATAGATAATGATGAAACCTGTATAGTAGCATTGTCGTGAGGATTACATCAGTTAATACAGAGTGCTCAGCAACAGTGCCTGGCCCAGAGGAGTTCTCAACAGATGTTAGCACTGATGTTATTAGCTGTTACCAAGGATGCACTTGTGGCATGGGAGTGAGGAAGAGGAGATAAACCCAGCTTATTGGTAGGCTTCGGGTGTAAGATTTTCTTCACTGGCATGGTGGGGACAGATAAAATTAATAGCAGAGATGGCCTCCACATCCAGAGAGCATCATTTTTTTTCTTTTCTTTATCTAAGCTCTTTTTTTTTTAAAGTGCTTGCATTTCTTTT
>JAQZBX010010363.1:0-44588 GCA_029593785.1 Cabassous unicinctus | reverse complement strand
AATAAGAGTTTTTCTAATTCATCTGGGAGGAATTAGTTCTCCTGAAGAAAGAGTGGCCTGTAAGCTGTGTGGAGAGGAGCACGTAGTTTAAGGACAGAGACGTATTTTGGCTTAATACAAGGGACATCTTTCTAGCGGAGCTGCTGGAAGATAGAATAGGATGCTTTGGGAAGCAATATTTCCTGTCACTAGAAGAGACATCAAGAAGAAGCTGGAAGATCATTTTGCAGAAATATTTAAGACAGGCCTCCAGCAGTGAATAAAGGATTGATTGGATGACTTTTAAGGTCCTTTAGAACTCTGAGAATCTGTGATTCTCAAGGGAGCTGGAAGTGCTGAGATGAGTTTCTCTGGTGGTAAGTCCCTCTGAGGCACGGTCAGTCTGGGCAATGAAGCTGCCTCTGTAAGCAGTAGTGACATGCTCATGCCCTGCTAGAACTCATTTATTTTACTTTATTTTTATTTTGAAAGGTAATGCAATATTCATGAATAAATTTTTATTATTGAAAATTCAAATACAATGGAAGCATTTAGAGTAAAAATAAACTCTTATTTCCACCCTCCCTTCACCCTTCCCCATCCCCCATCTCCATCTTACACCGTTGGCCTCCCTCCCTCCCTGGGGTCAGTCACTGTTCCCCTTTCATTACCCATTCCTCCACGCTTTTTTCCACCCATTTCTGTGCCTACATGTATACATATGCATGTTTAGTTTTTTGAAAAACATAGCTGGGATCACACTCTAAATATAACTCATTGACTTTTTTCATTTAGCACTAATTGTTTCCATGACAATACATGGAAATGTTCCTCATTTGAAAGAACCCCTTTCTTTTAAAAGCTGCATTGTCTTCCACAGTGTGTCTGGAACATGATTTGTAGGCACTTGTTTTGTTTCTATTTTTGCTATCATCAACTATGCTACAATGAACATCCTTGTATATATGCCTCTGTGTTCAACTGCAAGTACTTTTGTAGAGCAGATACTACAGATTCCTTGAAGTTCAATTAAAAATTCTGATAGATGGTGTCAAGCCACCTTCCAGAATATTGAACCAATTCATGCCTTCACCAACAATGGAAGATAGTGACGATTATTTTACAATATTTACTAATACAGGATATTGCCGACCTTTTAAATTTTTGTCAATTTTTGTTAATTTAGGCAAAGTTGATTTCTAATTGTTTTAATTAGAATTTTCATAATTACTAAAAAGCTGATCATCTTTTAATATATTATTTGGCCTTTGGTAAACCTGTGAATTACCTCTTAAGATCTTTTGCACATATTTGCTTTGGAAGCACTTTCTTATGTATTTAATCTCTTGTTTTATGTGTATGTATATATGGAAACATTTTTTTACAATATATTATTTATATGTACATTTTAGTCTTTTCTTGGTGGCTCCTGGTTTTGAAATGTTGGCTTTTAATCTGTGCCATAAAAATGGTGTTGTTATCGCTGAACTAAGATTCAATCAATACACGTAGTCCCAAGGTCCCAAGGAAAGGGAGAAATATCACGATTTCCTGTCTTCATGCTCATTCTCCTTTCTCAATATTCTTCACACTCTTTATTCTCAAGCTACACAGCACTTGTCTTCTCCAAACACACCATAAACGTCCATGTCTGAGCCTTTGCTTAGGCTACTTCCCTGCCAGGTATGTCTGTCCCCACATCCCACCCCTAGAACTTCTGCTCATCCTTTTGGATTCAGTCAAATGTCGGTCTCTTTGGTGAAGTCTTCCATGGCTATTGTAGAAAATGGAGAAGAAAATAATTCTCATGCGGTTGTAAGAAGGATTACATTACGTAAGACATGTAAAGCAGAATGCTGGGGATATGTAAGGCCCTCAGTCACTGTGTGCTGCTTCTCAGAGCATAACTAACTACAGAACTGAAAACTGTTTTGTTGCTCACGTAAGTTCTGAATTCTCTGCTCCATTGTGAGCCCTAGCATGCTGTCGGCACTCAGTAAGTGCCCAGTGACTTCCATTAAGCTTAGGGTGGGCACATTGGCTTACAGCCTTTCATCAGGCAATGAAAAGGTTTTAAAATAAAGCATTTCATTTATTTTTCTTTTCCCCAAATCTGAGTTGCTAGGAGATTTAAAGAGAATGATTTTTGGTCAATTACAGCAATTAGTGCATCTCAAGCACTTGGAAACGTCTACCCCTTTGCTCCCTTTACTTAATTCCTGTTCTGGGTTTTTGTCTAATTGTCAGATTTTCTAGTGTTACTTCAAAAATTTCATAAGTACAGTATATCTTTTAAATCTGTAAACTAAAAGGTGAGTATTTCCTGACAATTTCAAGTTTATACTGTTTATTTTTATCCCAGGTCATTTTATTAAGGCATTGAAGTCACTTACCAGAAGAGTAAATAATAGTAAAAATGTAAAATAGAAACAGAAAATTACACTACCAGTAACCCTGCCCTGGCCTGGGGGTGGGGGGGGCAGTGTGGAAACACCACATCTATGTCTACTTCAGAGATGTTATAATTGAGATAATGGAACTGCAAATCTGGTGCTGAGCTTTCTGGCAGCTAAGGTAAAAAGAGAAACAAGATGGTTTACAAGAGGTTTATTGTCTTAAAGGATTCCTTCTCACACACCACCCCATTTTTAAATGCCTGTCCTTACTGACAAACCCACCCCAATACCAATAACTAAATAATTAACCTGAGCTTGTTTTCTGGATGTTAGTCATGTACCCTGAACTAGATTGAAAGCTTCTCAAGGGTAAGGACCCTGCCTTACACTTTTTAACTCACCCAACGTAAGTGATTAGTGCTGGAGGGGAGAAATCCAGCAAGCTCACAGAAGTGGAGTTTCAGGACCTGGCCTGAGCAGGTGAGGTGGGGGTGGTGGTGGGGTGCTGGGGGTGGTGGTGGGGTAGGGGTGGGGTGGAGGAGGAGCAGGTGCAGTAAACAGAAAGCACCAGCCTTAGTTTTGCATTCCAGCAACCCTAACAGAAAAGCAAGCAAGTTCCCTAAGCCGAGTCCCAGCTTCCTAACATCAGCTACGTGGGAGTGACAGTAGCAGTGCTCTCATTTTGCTTTGAAAACTGTGATGCACTATAGAGTGCTATCATCTTTGTAATGATCGGGGAGGTGTTTGGGAGTAAGTGGACTGGCCAAGAGCTTAGCTTGTTCATCCTGACAGCTGATGAGCACTTAGTCCTCTGCTCCAGCCTTACACAACAAAGCCTGCCTACTCGAGACGTCTTTGAAATGATGTGGAAGGTCAATTTTTTGGTTGGGTTTTGAGAAAGAGTAATTTGCCCACAGGCATTTTCTGTGCCGCAGGATTGTGTTAGCCTGGCTAAAGGATCAAAGGGTGTAGGTAAGAGTGTGTTGCTGGTGTAAGAAGTCTCTGCACAGTCCGCTGGGTTGTTTGGGGGTGGTTTGGGCTTCTGTGTCATGCAGCTCAGAATTCCTTGTCTGTGGTTAGTTGTAAAAGTAAAGTTTGGATTTTACTTAACAGTTTTTAATAGGACCTGAGCTATGAGTCCACGGGAAACCCTTTCACTTGAAGAACTGAGATGCTGCCTAGGGAAGAATTCACCTAGAGGACCAGTTGGCCTTCATTCTTACCCTTCTTAGCAGGGATGCAAAGCTCATTGGAAGTTGTAGGGTTTTCACTGAGGTTGCTGTTCTATCCAGGCCTCAGGACTGTATGGTGAGTCCTATGAAAGGGGCGAGGGGATGGGGTGCCCCAGCTCACACTGAAGCACAGAAGGAGCCTAATGAAACCAAGTGGCAAGACCTAGGGGAAAATGATGAAAGTAGAGAGAGAACAAGAATAAATTGTCAAAAACATGCCTTGTGACATAAAATCTATATAAAGAAAAATAAATCCAATAACAGAAGGTCCTTTTTAAGAAAAGGTTTAAAGAGGGGGAAGGGTAAGGGGGAGGAGGAGAGGGAGAGTTTTGATTTGTGTCTTCATATATGTATCTTAACCTTCCAATGTTTTGGTTACATCATCCTTGTGGATAACAGAATGCGCTTTGCAGAGCTCTTCATGAGAGCTCATTAAGACATAACTCAGCATCTAGCTAAGTACCTGGTGTAAATTATGTGCTTTGCATTTATTTTTCTGCTTTCAATACAAGACTGAAGGAGAAATAGTCATTCATTGAAAATAATAATTTCTTACTCATCATCAAAACATTTTTCTTGTATACTCACCGTTAATGTCAGACACCACAATACAGCCTTCAAAATGATTATCTTATTAAATCTTCAATACGTGCTAAATCATCAGGTCCTGTTATTATCTCCATTTTATGGATATGGAAGTCTAGGCTCAGAGAGTTACATGATTTGCTAAGGTCACTTTGCAAATTTGCGTGGCAGTACTGGGTTTGAAACTCAGGTCTGTGCTACTCAAAAATGAGTTTTTTAATTCCTAATAAGCTGTGTGGTACAGTAAGGCATGACTCATGCCAGTCAATCAGAATGGAGGAAGTTCCAGAGCTCGGTTTTGCCCTATGGTATTGTTTCCTTAATTCCAGTGCTGGTCTTTGCTCTAGGGCCTGGCACCCAATGAGGAAAAGAAGTCACCCTATCCGTGGTCGCCGTCTGCAAGGTTCACCTGCCATCCTCAATGTTGGCTTCTTAATAGCTCAGGCTGTGGCTATTTGCTAGGGCAGAGGCTTTTTTTTTTCCAGGCTGCCTTTTTTTCTCTGATATTTATTCTATAAAAGTGCCCATGTGGTCTCAATCAGCCTTTCTCCCTTGCACCTTTGGTTTAATAGGTTTCTGGCGTTTGGGTGTGCCTGAAACATTGCACCCCCCCCCCCTTAAAAACATGTATATAAAATATAAATGAAATAAAGACAGAGAATTAATAACCCATTTTTGTGATGCAGAGACTAGAGTCGCACAGGCCTGTGGGGTGGTTTAATGTAGCTAATCTTCAGCAGATGTGTTTGCCACCAGATGACACTTTTCTCAGAAAGAGGATAGTATCAGAAAAGCTCCAGAACATCAGAACAGACCCAAGTCATGTGACCAGGCATGCAGGGGTGAAATCCCAGATGTTCACTATTCCAGATAGAAGCCACTAGCTACGTGTGGCTATTTAAATTTAAACTGATTAAAATTAAGTAAAATAAAAATTTCTGTGCCTCAGTCACCCTAGCCACATTTTAAGTGCTCAATAGCCACATGTGGGCCATTGGATAACACAGATATAGAATATTTCCATCATTGTGGAAAGTTCTATTGGGCAGCATGGACCATATTGAAATAGGTAGGAAATGTTGATGTGATGAGACAGAACTAAGTTAGAATTCTAGCTCCGCCACTTCTTACCTGGGTGGCCATGACAAATGATTTAATGTCGCTACCTCAGTATACTTTTTTATAAATTGAAGAATAGTGCTTACTGCATAGGGTCTCAATGAGCCATATATGTGCTGCACTTTGCACAGTGTTTCGTTTTCTGAAGGCCTTCCCCAAACACCCAACAAACATGGGCCCCTCCTCTGTCACTCTTAATCCTGCCACCCCATTATTTTCTTCCTGGCATTTATCACTATCTGAAATAATAGTGTCTTCTCTCCCTCCATCTCTTATGTCTCTGTCTCTATGTCTGTCTGTCTATCTATGTATCTATCTGTCTGTTTGTCTGTCTTTATCTACCTACCTTCCTACCTACCTACCTACCTACCTACCTATCCCTCTCTGCCTCCCTCCTCCCTCCCTCCATCTAATCTTCATCATCATCATCATAATCATTGTTGTGGTTTGGAACTGTATGTCCCCCAGATAAACATCTTCTTAAATCTAATCCATTCCTGTGGATGTAAACCCATTGTAAGTAGGACTTTTTGATGAGAGTACTTCAGTTAGGATGTGACCCACCTCATTCAAGATGGGTCTTAATCCTTTTCCTGGAGTCCTTTATAAATGGAATGAAAACAGAGCTTCATTAGGGGAAGGACCTTGTCTGTCTGGATTCTGTGCAGTCCCTAGAATAGTGCCTAACAGCCTAACACATAGTAAGTGATCAATAAATGTTAAATGAGTGAATATCAAGCTCTCAATTATTTGGTTGTGGGGCAATAAGATATAGGAATTAATCATCATGATGATAATGACAATAATAAGTATAGTATGAAGATTTTCTACATCTTGCTAAATACTTGAGGCACTTGCTAAATACTTGAGGTACCTCATCACATTGAATCCTCACAGCAGTCCTACCAGGTTAGGTACCGTATTATCACTAAATTAACAATGAGGAAATTGAACCTCAGAGAAGTCAAAAAGCTTGCAAAAGTCTCATACTTTGTGAAAGTTAGAATCAAAATTCGAACCCATATCTAAGTTTTTAATTACTTCTCATAATTAACGGTTATGATAATAATCTCATAATCATGGTGGATGTTATTAGAACTTTTTTTTTCCTCTGCAGTGTCAGGAATTAGTTTTTTATTTGATGAAGGAGGTAGAGCCTACAGTAGAGTTCAGAAGACATTCTCCACCGTGTGCTCAGTTGCCTCTAACCTCCTAATTATTAGCATTGACTTGCAATTAGGCTCCTGGGATTAAAAACTAGGCTTTTGTTCATTTATCTCATTTTTGCCTGACTGGGGATCAAGATATATTCAGCATATAAATTATTTATGTAGCTCCCCAAACTGTCTCTAACTCTGTGCTCAGAAAAATCTTCCATGTCTCTTTGTCTGTGGTAAAATGAAGCGGACAAGTCATGAAAAATGCAAATGATTGCTTTCCAAGGAAGAAAGGGAGGTGGGCATGACAGCCTTCCAGATGATAAGGGACAAGACCACAGTGTGGGAGACATCCAGGCTCCTGAGGGCTGACAGGTTGAGCCCCCTTTAAACCTCTCCTTGGAGCCACTCCCACAAATAACCCTGGGCAAAACTGAAGACCATGCATTGTGGCATCAGAGTTAACTCAGAAAGCTCTTGGAGCAGCAGGGAATGAAGATTCGTAATTAGTGGGTTGGCAATTATGGTTGTGGTCTAGGAATCCAGCTGGGCCCAGAGCAGGTCTGATGATTACTGGGAGAAAGATTTTGGCAGAGACAGCTTGTTCTTTTTCAATCCCCTTGGGCCCTGGAGCTTCTTCTTGGAGAAGCTCTCTGGTCTTGTCAGCAGGACTCTTAGCTGTGTATTTTCTTGGGTAGGTGGGTTTAGGGAGCTAGAGAGGAGGCCAGCATCTGTAGGAATGGGACAAACCCTCTAATTATGGGAGTCAAACAAATGTTGATTGCCTTTTGTTCAAAGGCAAAGATAAACATTATTTGTTTTCAAAGGGAATTCTTATGGTTTAATTTTTTTCCCTTAGAAATAACATAAGAACGGTTTCTTATTTAGGGATTACTATGTGATGGATACTGTTCAAAATGCTTTAAATATATTAACTCATTTAATCTTTTTTTTTTTTACGTACGGGGGCTGGGATTGAACCCAGGACCTTGTATGCGGGAAGTTGGTGCTCAACCCTACTGAGCCACATCTACTCCCCTGAGTTGGTTTTTCCATTTGTTTGCTTGTTTGTTTTAGTTTTTAGGAGGCACCGGGCAACAAACCCATGTGGGAAGCAGGCGCTCAGCCACTTGAGCCACATCTGCTCCCCAATTCATTGCCTGTGCAGTGGTGCCTATTATTCCTGTTTACACATGAGCGAACGGGCACAGAAAGGTCTCCCACCTCCTAAATGCCAGTAGTACATCTCTCCCAGTTATTGTGACAACTGACCCCTCCTACATATCCAAAAGCCCCCGGGTAGGGTGATTCGCCCTCTGGTTGAAAACTATTGAGGAATCTTCTATGCATTTACTTTTTAGATTTTTTAAGTTTTCAGTCATATGGTGAGAACTCTTACACCTAGAAATGGCTTCCCATTTACCTCTTTTGGCAGGCATAGGTAATTTTCTCTATAACCCTTTCCCCTTGAATCTAGATCCTAGAATCTTTGTTGTCAGCCTCAGCTTCAGGGATTGAATTGCATTAGGAACTGATATTAACTTGGAAAAAGAAAAGTATTTACAACCAGGATTGACTTACTATTAGGCACAAGATTCCTGGGCCCGTGATGCTTTCAGGAGCCTGTGAACATGTTTTAATTTAAGATCAGGAATATAAGCAAGTTAGGAGTATTGTATTTGTTTTTGTAACAATGTAGTCATAAAATATAATTTTTAAATACTTCTTAATGGAGGAAGGGGCCACAAATGGAGCAATACAACTTGGGTTATAACAAAACTCTGGCCTTATGAGCTGCTGGACTGGGTGGCCACATAATCACTAGATAGGACTTGGGACCATGACTACAACCAACTTATTCAGTTTGGTTATATTCTGCCAAGGCAGTCCAAATTCATTGTGTTGGTTCAGAATTCAACGCACTATGGGATTTTCCTATAGCTTTGAAAAGTATCATGCCCTTTTAAAAGTTATGCATATTGGGGAAAAGTATCATTATGATTCCATTTGTAGCTCCTTAAGCCAAACCCATCTTTTCAAGCATCTCAGCAGATCACAATCCAACTACAAAGCCAAAGGTATCTGGGGTCTTTGCTCAAGACATGATCCCACACCCTTCTCCCCAGCTCCTTCTCCTCCCACTGTTTATATTTAGACATACCAAGTCCCCTCCTTGGTTCCAAATTTTGACTCCAAATCAAATTCAGTTTCTACTGTTTGTCTTTTATAGACTTTTCATTCTTCCTGTTTTTACTTAATAATTGATCTTTGGAACCTATGTTAGATTTCTGGCTTAGCCTCATCTCTCTGCTCTGGAAACTACCATGTCCCAACTGAGGGCCTCTTGCTGAAGGGCCCTGGCTCCATAACTGCACCCCTATCTTGGCTTTTGAATTGGGTGTTTCCACTCTGGATTATAGACCCCTAAAAGAGCCTCCTGGATACTCCAAACCTCAGAGAAGAATTATTCCTCATCAATTCAGGGAAGTCTGCCTTGGATGCCCCAAGTATTCTTTAGAAAAATGGATTTAGTACAGATTCTTGGGTGTTTGTGTGCAGCCTAATGAATTGCATTTGTTAAAGAAGAGCGCCTAGTGGCTCACATCAAAATACCAATAGGAAATTTTTTTGACAAACACTTTGACCAGAGTTTTATAAATTGTAGGAAAAGTATAATATAATGATACATTTGCACATTGGTTTCCTGAAAATAGATTGTTTTGATTTTATCATCCTTCTAGAAAATGTGTGTTTACCTTGACGTTTATGGTTCCAGCATTGAGATACAGCCAAACCACAAGTCTAGATTTGGAGTAATGAGCCTGGGGCTGCAAAGATAGGTCATCTTAACAGGAGGGTAAATCACACACTGACACCATGGCTGGTTGAGTTGCACTAAAAGAATGATAAAAGTAACATGTGTTGTAGGTTGTTTTTTCCTGAGGCTGATATAAACCTCTCCACTTAAATTTGATTCTCTTGGCCACCAGCCCAGCTTAAACTGTTGTCAGGGACTCTCTGAGACAATGATTCTTAGCTCTGTATTCTTCATCTTCAGGGCATACTTACCCTTAGATTTGAGGGATTATAGAATCATAAAAATGACTTGCAGAATAACTGGGGTTGTTCAGAAAAGGGTAAATAGGAGTTCATTCCTAGGTTTCAGAGATTCTTTTGAGGGAAACCACAACACTTTTGAGAGTCTACAACACTCCCAAAATTCTGTGTAAGCTTTATATGTATGCCTACTTTTTTCCTGAAGAGGAAGCCCATAACTTTCATCAGATCCTCAAAGTGGTCTGTGATGCCCCCAAATCTTTGGAGTAAGTAGAATGGGGTATGGAAGCAGTAGTTGAGGGTTTTGAAACCATAGGGTAATGTCACATGGCCTCTTTGCTGCAAATTCCTAGAGGGAAGGGACTTTCTTACTTGATTTTTTCTTCTTCTACTTTCTAGCCCAGTGTTCTACACTTAGGACTTTTCACTGTGGATACCTAAGCATATTAATAATCTTTTCAGAAATAAAGAACCATTGTGTCCATTTAATGTAAAAGTTACTTCAATTTCAGAAATGTTGAAATGTGAAAAAAGTTGGTCTCAGAATTGAGAAAATATAGTAGCATAAGCTTAATTATTCCTTGCTGAATGGATGAATGAATGCATGGCAATTAGCATGAGTAATCCTAGTACCATTTACTAAATGTTTATTATGTGCCAGGCATTTCACCAATACTCTACATGCATTATTTCATTATTAGGGATTTCAACACCGTGCACTGGGGTTGCCTTGTAAAAAGATGGGAGAAAAATATTATAAGGCATAGGAATTAGAAGTTATCACAGATTGTTCTCTCTCTCTCTCTCTCTCTGTGTTTAAACTCATCTGTTTTCCTCACTAGAGTGTGAGCACATTGGCAGCAGAAATGGACTTGTCCATCTAAGTATTAGATGGACAACCTAGCAAAAAAAGTGCCTGGTATGCAATAAGTGCTTAATACTTGGTTTTTGGATGCCTGGAAACAGAGTGATAGGATTCCAATTTGAGAAAGAACCTGGGAGAGGAGCTTCTAACACTACAGGGAAAGTTATTTCAGAAATAGCGAAGTATTTTGGGGTGTCATTTGAGAAAGAAGAAGAAATCAAAGGATAATCACCATCCAAATATATAACCATGCACTTTTCACTAGTATATTTTCTAACAGAGCAGGAGAATTGGGTAGATTTAGAGGTTCATAACCAGTTGAAGTCACTCCAATTTTCAGGAATTTCAACCCTGCTCTTGATTAATATAAGCACTTTTTAGTGTTAGGACTGTGAAACCTTAAGTCTTGCTTTGCCCTTAACTGGGATCTCTAAATCTCAGTTACGATGACAATGGAGAGTAGAATTCCTTAGTGAATCTGTGGATTCTCTTGGTGTTACTCAGATTCTTTTTTCTTGGTGTATTTTCCTTGGGTTATCATTTTCACTCCAGGCAGACTGACAGCATATGTTTGGACATTAAGTTAGTTCTTCCTGGGGAGTTGGCCAGAAGTCTGGTAAACATTAATTTTTAAATCCTGCAAAGAGACATTTAGTTTAATTGAAACCTCTTTGGAGCTCTCTCAAGTTAGAGCCGTAATTTATTTCTAACAATTGTGGTAGCCTGTCAAAGTATCAGGAAAAGAGTTCTTTTTGTTGGTCGACTTTAAAGGTTACCAAAAACTACTGCTGATACTTTTAATATATGGTAGTTTGAAAACAGCTTCGTACTGTCCAAGGTAAAATAAAGAGATCCTTTAAAATATTGTTTATAATATACATATTGTTTGTTTATTTGAAATATTGCAGACATGTTTTTATAGGAAAGACTCAGCATTTGTTATTATTTATTTTTCTTTTTTCCCTTTGACCTGGATCTTGGTGATTTATTACAAGGTAATTTCCCTCCTGGGTATACTCTCCAACTATTTTGCATTTATTTATTTTTATTTTTGTAGTGATTTTTTTTTTTTTTCTCTTTTATATTAAGAGAATGTAGTATGTAAATAAAAAATATGGGATTTGGAGGCAGAAAACTGGGAACCTTGGACAAGCCATTTTAACCTCTGAGTCTCTATTTCCCTACCTGTAAAATGGGAATAAAGATGGTTCTACTTCCAATTTTATAGAATCCTTGTTAGTGTGAAATTTTTAAAAATATATATGAAAATGCTTTGTAAGCGAAAAAATTACATATGTGTGCATATTTTTTTCATCTTTCAGATGGAGATAACAATCCTTGTATCCGTTGTTATGATGATTAAGTAATTGATACATGTAAAGTACTTAAAATTGCACCTGGCACATAAACATTCAATAAATGTTAGGAATTAATAATAATAATAATAATAATTTGTTTTAAACTTGTAGTCCATATTTCAGTTTTGCATATTTCACAACACAAAATAATCCACCTAAAGAAGGGTAGGGCATCATGAAACCAGAAATCAACTTGGACAAGAACCAGGAACCAAATCACAGAGTCAGAAAAACAAAAGAGTTAATAAAGTTAAATTTCTAGTGTTTTTCCAGTGAAAAGGTGAGAAATAATGTAAAGAGTCAAGGGAAGAATGTTCCAGAAGGAGAAGCCACTCAAGGGCTTAAAGGGAGAAAGGATTCAAGTTTTAGGAACTGTAAGAAAGCCTGCATGGCTGAAACACTTTGAGCAAGGTAGGCAGAGAACTGGATGAGGTCAGCAAAAAAGCATGGAATAGTCGTTGTAGAGCAAGTGTTTTGGTTTTATTCTCAGTGCAGTGGGAAACATTAGTCTGGCTGAGAAAGTATGGTCACTTGGACTAGGGAGGTGGCAGTGGAAGTGGAGAAAAAAGAATAGGTGTAGGAACTAGTTTGGAGGTAGAATTGGTCTTCTGTATTGTGTTTGTCAGTGGGGAGATCCCAGAGGAAATTCAGAAGGGGAATAAAACCCCTACTGAGTTCTGGCTCTCTGACTAATTATGGATATCATCTTTGACTAAAAGACTTTTCTGGTTTTCAAGTTCTCACTGTGTGAGTCAGAGGTTGCATGCCATTAGGCTGTAAGTGAGAGAAGTCCACCTAAAGGAAATTAATTGGCTCATGGATTCTAAGATATCGTTCAACAACAAAACTTGAGAAGGACAGAGACCCATCTGAGCCTCAGAAACTATTAGTACCAGGCCCTCAATGATACAGCTGATTCACCGACTTTCATCTGTTTCTTTCTGGGCACAAGCTTTATATTCTCTAATGGAAATTTCTGAATTTTATACTTTATAACTTTTACCAGGCAGCAGAGACTGCTTTGTGGTCCCAAGTTTGAAATCCTAAGGAAATTCTCTGATCAACTTTTCCTAGGGAAGAGCTCTGTTTGGGACAGATGCTTATGATGGGATAAATCAGCTGTGACTAGAGGCATAATGTCCAATAAGAACATGGCACATTCTGTGAACTAATGGGAGAAATGAGAGGAGTGGATCCCAGATGTGTGTGAAGGGGTGCTGGCATTACAGTTCTCATATGGAGTATGAGTGTATTAGATTAGATTTATTAATTCATTTAGAAATAGTTACTGAGCATCTGCTATGTGTGGGGTACTGCTCTAAGTGCTTGAGAAACAAGAGTCTACTGAAGGCTTCCACCTCAGATATGCTGCGATTCTCTGAGGTTTTAACAGTGAAATGACAAAGCAGCCAATTCCTCTGGAATCTGTGAATTTTAAATACTTATCCTCACTTTTATTGTTCTTTCCATAGTAGTGGAAGTAAATGACTTATCTCTCTGAACAAAGCAAAGCTGTAGGTTTCTAGTCTATTATGCTTTGCATTAAAAATTTTTTTTTTATCCCTTCCCTCCAATCTTTTGGGTTTATTCAATGCTAACACTCAGCAAGGCTTTCAGTCTTGAGTATGCTACACCCTTGAAGAAGATAAATTAGGTTTCTGGATATTATTCTTGATAAGGTTTCTCCAAGCTTTTCTCTGTCATTTGTTTCCAGATCCTTGTTGCCATAATTTGGGAATCCATTTTTCTTGTTTTTCTATAAGCAAATTCCATTAAGCCCTGGAATTTAAAAGACATGTATGTGTTTAAGATTGCTCCTTCCCTCTATCTCTTCTCATTTTTACTCAGTCCTTGACTTTTTCTCTAGTATAGTCACAACTTTTGGTATCATATAGATTTAAATATTCTATCTATCTGTCTGTCTGTCTATCTATCTATCTATCTATCTATCTATCTATCTATCTATCTATGTAGGTTTTTCAACCAAGACCTCTTCTTTAATTGCCTACTTAACATATCTATTTGGTTGCCTAATAGATTTCTCAAACCTAATATGTACCAAACTGAGCTCTAATCTTCTCCCAAGAACCTGCTCTTCCTTCAGGAGTCCTCTTCAAGTTAAATGGAAACTTTAGTTTTCCAATTTCACAGGCCAATTGGAAGTCATCCTCATTGCCTCTCTTTCTGTCACACTCTGCATCTAATCCCACTAGAAAACCCTGTTGACTCTCCCTTCAAAATATTTATAGCATCTGACCACTTTTCACCACATCCACTGTGGTCATCTTAGTTCAAGTTATCATTATCTCTCTCCTGGATGTTTACTATACTCTCCTAACTGGTTTACCTGCATCTACTGTTGATTTCTACAGGGTATTCTCAACAGAGCAGCCAGAGGGACCTTTTAAAGCTTAAGTCAGGTCATGTCATTCCTCTTCCAACAATCTTTCAGCTATTTCCAGCTTCCTTAGGGGTCTCCAGTTATCTAGAAAGGCTACCAAGCACTGCAGTATATCCTGCCTTACATTTCTGTCCTCCTCTTCTACCACTGCCCCCCTTGCACATTCTGCTCAAACTGCACTGCCCTTCTCACTATTCCTCCAATGTGCCAAGCACACATGCACATTAGTGCGTTTGCTTTCACTTTTTCTTCTGTGTGAAAAGCTCTTCTTCCTGAGAGCCACAAGTTTTGCTTCCTTACCTCCTTTAGGTATTTGCTCAAACGCCACTGTAGTAGACAGAAAAGTGGACCCCAAAGACACCCAAGTTCTATACCAGAACTCATGAATCAGGCTATGTGGCAAAGGGGAATTAAAGTTCCAGATGGAAGCAAGGTTGCTAATCAGCTGACTTTAAAATAGAGTATCCAGGTGTGTCTGATGTTATCACAAGACTTTAAAAGAAGAAGAGGGAAGCCGAAGAGGCTGAGTCAGAGGGAGATGTGATGAAGGAAGAATGAATGGTCTGAAAGCTACAACGTGTTGCTTTTGAAGATGGAGGAAGTAGGCCATGAGCTAAAGAATGTGGGTGTCCACTAGAATCTGGGAGAGGAAAGGAAATGTATTCTCTCCTAGAGCCTCCAGAAAGAACAGGAACCCTGCTGACAACTTAATTTTAGCCAAGGAGACCCACGTTAGACTTCTGACTACAAAAGTGTGAGATAATAAATTTGTATCAATTAATCCACTAAGTTTGTGGTAATTAATTAGAGCAGCAATAGGTCTTCCCTGACCACCCAATTTAAAATTAAAAACCCTCCCCGTCTAGTACTCTCCATTCCTCTTCCCTGATTTCTTTTTCTCCCTATTACACATTTTTTATTATATATTACATATAATCTGTCACCGTCTGCCATATTACATATTTACTTGTTTATTGTCTTACTGCCTTTTAACTAGAATGTAAATGCCTGAAGGGGAGAGGATTTTTCTATTTGATTCATCAGTGTTTCCCCAGTGGCTAGACTAATGCCCCTCCCCCCATCTAGTAGGTGCTCAGTGATTATTTGTTCAATGAATTTACTGAGTCCTGGGCCCTGAGAAAAGGGCTAGGTGCAGAGGATACACAGAAGAATAAGCCATAAGCCTTGCAGTCAATCAAAGCATAGTGTAGAGGGAATTGCAGACACATAAACAAATACTTGCATGGCATTTACATACAAGGCTAAATATAAAGTGGCCTTGGACCATAGGAAGTGGTTGCACAAAGGGTTCAGAGAAGGCTTCAGGGAAGAGTTAGCAATTGAGCTGAGCATCTGGTAGGTGAGGCAGATAAGGACATTTTACATAGAAGAAATTGCACTCTATATTAAAATTTCATACTTGTTATTACTTTCTTAAGCTTTCTGCCTTCTCTAAGAAATTAAAAACTTTAGGAGGTCATGGACCATACATGTATTTACACGTCTGATAAAGCAGTGCAGCGAAAACAAGGTTAACTTAATATGCTAATCCCATAAATTTTCATAGCCCTTTAGGATTTATAAAATATTTTCACCTACGTCTCTTTTTAAGTATTATAAAGACTCTGAAATGGATGGAGATAAAATATTTGTATCTTAATTTTATAAATGCTGAAACAATAAATGCTAAATGATAGTAATAGCAATTGTTGGCATAATTCTTCAGTGTTTATGCAGTATGTTTACATCTATCCTCTTTTCACCACAGTCTTAGGTAGGCAGAGAGGATAGGTAATGCACCAAGTTTGCTGCTGGAGAAATCAAGGCTGAGGGAGTTTAAGGGACTGCTATGGCTCAAGCCACTGTTAAGAAATGGAGCCAGGATTCAAACCCTGTTCTTCCTATACCCATGGCCTTGAGGAGCCATTAAGACAAAATGCAGAGAAAAGAGCTCAGGCTTCAGGAGTCCAACAGTCTTCTGTGCTTCCCCTTATTTCCTGCAAAACTTTGGGTAAGTCATTTAAACTCTTTAAGCCTTGGTTTCCTCACATATAAAATGGGATAATGTAGGGCTGTTGTAAAGATCATATAAGACAATTGTATGTAAGATGCCTAGTGTAGTGCTGGATCCCCCAGTAGAAGTTCAATAAACAATTTTGATGATGAGGATGATTAAGTTCTAATAGGCAATTGGATTTATAGGTATGGGGTTCAGGGGAGACATCTGAACTAGATATGGGAGACATGGGCATATTAAGGGCTAATATTTCTACTGAGGGAAGTTTAATAAACAACTATTTGGTTAAGACCAGAAGCATTGGGGCCTGTGCCTTTTATGGACTCCTGAGCTTCTCTGCTCAGGCCAAAAGGAAGCTAAACCTATCACCTTACATTATCCTTTAGAGAGTAACAGAAATCAACTTGCTCTGGTGTTTGCAAGATGGGGAAAATGTAATAAGAGTCTAGGGGTATCTCAAGAAATCTAAAAACAGAATGCAGCCAGCTCTCAGAAATGAAAAGGCCATTTTCTTCACCTTTAATCTCTGCTTCTTTCTCTGTCTGAATTATTCTTTCCCTCCCAAGACCAAATTTCTCTCCTTCTCTGGTCCATGTGCTTGTTCTTAGGTCAACATCTTGTTCCAGGCCACCCACAGAGATTCACACAACATTCTTGGTTGGAATTCTAAATTCCTGAGGGACAGAAGCTGATTGGCCTGGCCTGGGTCAAGTGTCCACCCTGGGTTTAGACCAAGCTAGTCAGTAGGGAAGGATTGCGTGGCATGGATGTGAGCTGGAGGCTACTTCTGTGAATAGGATGGACAGACACCCTAAAATTTGTTCACAGAACTCTTCTGCTCTGTTTCGTGATTCTTATCTTCCCGGCCTGGCCTCAAACAATGAAATAGACCCTTCATATGGGAGTCTCAGTTCTCAAGAGCACTGACCTTTTTCTATTCAGCTTTGGATCTTGAGTGCATAGCATGTAGCAAAATCTATCATTTATTAAATGCTCTCAGACCCAGTGCTAAGCTTTCACGTGCATTTTTAAAATTTAGGCCTCATAGCAGACCAATAGGTAGAAATTATTTTGCTGGAACTAGCCTTCAAACCCAGATCTGTCTGGGCTTTCAAACTCCACAACATTGCTTCTTACTCTTTGCTATTAGTAGTGGCTCAGTAAGTTATTGTTAACTATTTTCTGTTGACCTAAAAGTTCAGTGAACTCCAAGAAACTACCCAAATTCTTGCTCTGGGAGAGAAATTCGTTTACCTAAATATTATTTTAAAAATGCAAATCACTGGCTCCCTTTGGACATGTCTTCTGTGGTACCTGGAGTGTATTTGTTGAAATGATGGTGAGAGTAGGGCCATCTAGGTGAGAAGAGGTTGGAAGGTAGAATCTATTCATTGACATCAGACGCTTTTTCCTCTAATTCTTCAACATCAAGTTATTAAACACATAGATGCTCACACATCTGTACATTTAGGGCCAACTGCCCAGAGCTTTGTTCCCTCTTGTTCTGTCTGGGCTGATTTAAAGGGAACAGCTCTGGGGTCTCGGTGTTCGGTGGGCATACCTTTCAGACACAATGCTGAAAACCTCAGCAGACTTTTCCTGCAGGAGGCGAGAACCTATCATGTGAAAAGCATCTGCAGAGTTAGTTTCTGGTTCCAGCTGTCAAGAGAAGACTCTGTAATTTATGGCTGCTTGTACTGTGATAGCTGAGGTGGGGAGAGGGCAGGCAGCACTGAGTTTTATTATGGCAGGAGTGATGTGGACTACAATCAGCTCTTCCATTAATGTAACAAGCCAAAAGGAGTGTTGATCAGAGAACTGGGTCTCTTACTGAGACATTGTTCTTGCCCAGAGTGTGTGGATTTGTCAGTGTGTATGTGTGTGTGAAGGGAAGCGTGGATTGCAGATTTAACAGGCTTATCCAGAAAACCCCATCTGGGGCTGTGCTTTCTTTCACCTTTGTTACTTAGTTCCTTCCTCTTCCTCCTGAGTCAAACTTAGTACTTTATTTGATCTTTCTGATCTTGCCTATCAAAGAACGAGCCATTTTTTTCCAAACCACAGCCTTGCATTAAAGGGATACTGCAGACCCCCTTAGTCAAGGTCTGTATTTCCAGACACATGGCTTCACCATGTGAAGTTTCACCACATTCTTAGCAGTCTTTGTTTAGTACAGATTTCCAGTTATTGATCGGTCCCTGGTGTGAGAGATGTGGGCTAGAGAGAGAGACAGGGTCAGTGATTCAGACTAGTGGGAATATTCCCCAAACTGTTTGGCCACTGTTTTTTGGTCAAGACAGTCTCTCTGCCTGATCTGTCTACCTGATAGCACAGTCCACATTGGGTAGACATTCCTGATCACACACCACAGTTCATGATTTGATTAAAAATAAAAATCGTACGGCCATACCACCCTGAGTTCACCCGATCTCATCTGATCTCGGAAGCTAAAAATAAAAATCAGGGTGTTTCTTAAGACCCTTGGACCTTCCATTCTGTGAGCAGACACAACCATGAGAAAACAAGTAGCAAGCAGAACGATCTTCAGACCCCAATTATTTTTCCTTCTGAGAGACAAATCCTCCATGGAATGTAAGGTTGTAGTTTGTTTTGAGGGTGGAGTTTGTCTTGCTCTACTGTGTTTTGTGGGCCCCCTTCTCGTTGGTCAGTGACTTTCATTATATTTCATCGTCATGTCTGCTAAGGACATCTCTAGAAGACTATCTTTTAGAGACGATGAGAACCTGAAATAGGGTGTAGAGTAAGACTTACGACTTTCTGATAATCAATGGTCAAGGTTCTAAGTTCCAGTCTTCCATTCTTTAATTAATTGAAAATAAAGAAATAAATCACACCATCCCTGGGGGCTGGTCATGGGCTTTGCTAAGAAGGAAGCTTTAACTTGGGATGAGAGTGGTAACTGCCTTTGTCAGGACCAGCACAGTGGTGTGAGTCCTCCCCCCTTGTCTTATGACGGAGAAGAATAACGAGGGACTCGTTAGTCGTTCTTCCTGTTCCCAGGCAAATACAGTGGAGCTCTTTGGGGAAGGGACACCTCCCATACAACAAAATAGGACTGTGTGAAATAGGCTGAAGCTTTGTGTGCCCTCAGCGGCAAGGAGAGCTCCTGAGATAAGTGTTGCTGTTCAGGGAGGAGATTCTGAGTAAATGAATCTCTATATATTCAGGAAACTCTGAGCCCTAGAAAGGTGGGTACTGCTGAAGGATTTGCAACTAGACCGTTCAAATATCTAAGGATCCAGGAAGGAGCTTTGTCCTGCGTAAATGGGAGACTGCATAAGCTTGAAGAAGATGCTGCCACCAGCAAAGACGGCTACAGACTCTTTGAAGCCTCACTTTATGGACACTCCTTGCTGATAAAGGTTTAACAACTGGCTGTCCCATTCCCTGAGTCCTCCTCCCCCCTCCCCCCCCAAAAGAACCCGCTTTTTTATGCTTGCTGGTTTTCATGGTGTAAATACTTCCAGTACTCCCATGATGGTTGGTTTCAATCCACCTATGTTGGCAGCACTGGGAAGAGATGTGTACACTCAGCTCTTGTGAGCTGGTGTGGGAGCCGCTTCAGCCCCACTGCTCCTTACCCTCTGGAATCAGGCTTCATGTTCGGCTGCCCACGGGCTGCCAGCACCAGGCTCCTTGAGCCCACATATCCCATCTTATTCCTGGACAAAGAAGGGCTGACCTGAAACATGGGTCCTTTACTACTTTTGTGAACTGGAGCAGAACTTTGAAACCTTCCTTTCCCTTCTTGGGAGTAGCAGTAGTATGTTAGGGGCTGACAGCAGTATTTATTCATAACGAGAAACTATTTTCTTCTTGGATCCAATCTGGACGATATTTCTGCCAAACTACAAGAGGCTATACAATTTCTCTCCCATCACAGCATAGATACACAAGACATACAGGATATTAAAGCAAGAGATACTGGAGGATCGAGTTTTAGGAGTGAATGAAGAAAACAGCCAGTTCTAGAATTATAAGTGACAAGTGGTAGAATTTTTGGAGAGCATATTGTCAGAAATCAAAAGCTCAGAGGAAATACATTGGGAACCACGGTATACTTAATAAAGTCTGAACTTTGAGAAATTGCAGACTGAGGGACTGATCGTTTTCTAAAAGAAATATTGAATGCCTTGATATAAAAGTGTAACTGTCACAGGGCAGACAAAAAAGATGAAAACACAAAAAAGAATACTGATTGGATGGCATCAGAGATAATTCTAGACCTAGGGGAACAGTGCTCCAGCTTTACTGTACATTAAAGATCAAGGAGAGAATTTACTTAAAATACAGGTTTGTGGGTGTGGCAAAGGCTGCCGTTTCCCGTGTTCCTGGGCACTCCACAATTCTGTATACCTCACCTTCTCCACACCATGAGAACCTGCAATTCTCTGCCTGGGGGCTTTTCTCTGGTCATGGAGCTTGCTCAATTTGCATGCAAGGCAGGCTGGAAGCACTGGGGAGCTGGTGCCCCCAGAAGCAACCCTCAATTGGTCATTAAGGAGAAGTACTCCAGCTTCCTTCCCTTTAAAGACATGCAACTTTGATCTGTGTGCTACACCAGTCGTTCTCAAAGTGCATTCTGGGGACCCCTGGGAGACCCTAAAATTCATTTAGGAAATCTGTGAGATAGCAGAACCATTTGAAAAAGGCATTATTTGCCTTTTTCACTCTCATTCCCTGACAGGCATACAGTGGAGTTTCCCAGAGGTGAAATGTCATGCCTCTGATGACTTACAGAATGTGCACTAATGAATTCTTGTATTTTAAATTTTTTAAAGTTTTAATTGCTAATATGGAAAGCATAAGTAGACGTAACTCACAGAAAGCTCTTTGGAGTTCTCAATAACTTTTAAGAGTATAAAGGGATTTCTGAGACCAAAAAGTTTGAGAACCACCATTCTACAGCATTTCCCAGAGGCCCACAGAGAGATTGATCCCCAGTTGTCCAAAGCAGTGAACTGCTTTTTAACACATTCAGTGGTGGTTCCCTCCACCCCTGTCTCACTTTCCTTTATGGTTTCTGGTCTTAGGGTCTGCTATTGTGGAACCCAACCCCTAGAGGTTATGCATAGTGCCTGGGAATCTGCATTTTATGAAGCAACTTGAGTGATTCTAATGACATGGATGAGGGACACACAGAGCTAAGACTTCCACAAATTCCTTATAAAGAGTGGGAATAGGTTAGGGAGGATATTGGAAGCTGGTGACTTGAACCACCATATTGAATAAGGTACATACGAGCACACACACTAACACCTCTCCAGAAGAATGTTCCCAGTCAAAATACGCAGGACACCTCGTTTCAGCTCTCACACTCCAAATGATCTCTGAGGGCCTTTCACTTTCTGTGACACCATGAAGCTTTTTTTTAGAGAGTATCTTTTCTTTCAAAGACATTTCATCATGTTTGCTGAAATATTTCCCCCGTTTTTCCTGTTCCTATTTAATAGTTGGAAAAATTGGGCTACCAAGTTTATCAGTCCAGCGTGTAATTCCTTTGGCACTTCTAAGACGGTGTGTAGAAAAGCATTTCTCTCCATTCTTTACCCACAGAAAATCCTAAAATGAATTCTGGGACATATGTGTTTATGTACATAAGAACATGTGTGGCTGTATATGCTTACACGGATATCTGCATAGACATATTTTTGATCTATGGTCCTGGGGAGAAGAGGTTTTATGACGTGGGTGGGCCATGTTCTCTCTCACAAAAGGAGATGCACTGAGATTCAAATTGCTTTCCTTCCTATAGTGAAGGGTTCATCTGATATCAATTGTGATGTTATCATACAGCCATGTCCTGTGAGCATTCCTAGGGATATTATTACTTTTCTAATACTGCATTTCATGGATTCTAAGATACCATTGATTTGAAAACACTGTTATTTTATGTACCACCAAGAAGGAAGAAACAAATGCTAATTATATTATGACATAATGCTTTCTTGGTTCTTTGAATTTAAATTCATACTTGTTAAAAGAACTGTTTCAGACTTATTTAGATATAAATTTGTGTGATATATCACTTTTGTATCTACTTAAGAAGGAAACCATAAAAATAACTCACTGAGGTTTTTGAAAACTTTTTCACATTCCACATTCAAACCTTTTGAGTCATTTTTATAGCTCAGAATTATTTTGTTTTGCCACTAGAATCTCCTGCACTATCCAAGCTGCTGACACTCTTTCTTTAATTTTGTCATTGGCACTTTCCTCTTTGATGGTTTTTACTCAGTCAAATCACATGTTGTGAGAAGTTTAGCAGTTTCTGTCCAAAGTCACTGTAAAGTTTTGACAAATTGATGTTTGACAGTGTAATGGCAGTCCTAGGCAATGCATAACTTGGACACACCAGTACTTCATTGCTTTGAAATTTCTTTTAATTAAGCTGTGGAACTTGGCAACTTTTCCTGCCTTCAGTTGCACTGCTTGGTGTGTGATAGGAAATCCTGTGGCATGCATTTCAGTAATCAAATGTAACGCTGCTTCATCTACTTGTGGGTAGGCTTTGCCAGAAAATATGCAATTGTGGTTGTCCTAGTTGGGATGGTCTGGATTATGCCAAAATCTCAGTGGCTTCAAACCACAAAGTTTAAATCTTACTCGTGCTACATGTTCTTTGCATGTTCTTGGCTGTAGCTTTTCTCCATGTCATGCCATCTTCTCTCCAGGACCCAGGCTGATGGAATAGCCACTGTCTACCATTGCTAGGCATTGTGTCAGAAGGAAAGGAGGCAATGACTTGCTCACTGCTCTTAAAGTTAGCCATATCACTGTGCTGGCATGTCTCTGGCCAGAGCGTGGCCATATGGCCCCTTCCAGCTTCAGGGATTGGAGGAAGTGCAATCATACCAAATGCCTGGGAGAAGTGGAGATATTAGGTAGACAGCGACAATGGCTACCACTATTTAATTCTGTTTACACAATATTCTGCTCACTCTCTTGACTACACATGGAACATACTCATCCCTTCCCTGAAGACTTCAACTCACAGTACAATCTATGCCATGCATCTAGCTTGAAATGCAAGTCTCTGGGTGATATAAGGTAGCTTCTTCATTGCAGGATGATGTGCAGTGTCTTCTATGCCAGGTTTGAATGTGTCTCCTCTTGACTTAGAGGCCTATGACCTAAAAAGGCAACTTGTTCTGCTTAACCCTCCCCCTGCAGTTAATATATGGGTTAGAACAGGGACACTATAACTATCACCTTCCATTTGCTGAGGGTAAACGTGGGGAAGTCACGCAGTAGTCACTCTTTTGAAGCAATTTTGAAATCCCACTGGGCAGGCATTGCAAAGCTCTCCTACCCTGGGGTGGAGAACGTTCTTTGTTTAGTTCTGGAAGTAGGGATTCCCAACTCAGTCTTTCTCTATGAACTTTGGATTTATTTGTAGGAGTTCATTATTTTCCATTATTCTTTTTGGCCAAAATCTCAAGAGGGCATCAGTAAATATGCCCTCCTTAGGGGCTAAACACTGACTTAAGCTTCTATCTGTATTTAGACAGCTGGGGAACCCCAAATTGGTTTTAAGTCTCCAAACAGTACAATCACTTTTAGTCTAGGATGGTGGTTCTTTTGCAAAGTAATTCTCTTAAAAATATGACTTTTTATCTATTTAATCACAGTCAGCTTTGTGTGCCAATAAAGGCTATAGTTATCTTACAGAGGTATTTCTTAGATGGCTTAATTTTTTTCTCTCAACTTAATTGTGGGTCTGTTAAGCTTCAGTGGGATAACTATACTCCCTTACTCTGTTTTCCCTGAGACATTTACTTTCATTGAAAAGATTTATCAGGCACTTCTTTCTTACTCTGAAACAGTGTAATCTGGTAGTGTGCTGGAAGATATTTAACAACTGCTCTCTGAAAAAAAAAAAAACCCTGATGTGCAATATTTGCTGATTTCTGGGGTGTAAATACTCCCACCATGTCCTATTTCAAGCTATCAATGTGACCAATATAACCATTGATTATGTAGTATTTCATACCATCGAGATATAATAGACATAAATAACTTTAACAGTAAGAATAGTAATAAAACGACATAAAATAGGAACTGATGAGTTTTGGATATTTATACCTTTGTTTTTAACATTTAATAATGGCTGTATTTAACATCTGCCTTGCAAAATTTCTGAAAATTCAACCATCACTCTTATGAGCTGGTATGAGCCAGTTTGGGTACCCCGCTGCCTTAATCCATTCAGATAGTATAATAGCGTGATGGCTGTGTTAGTTTCCTAGGCTGATACCATGAAATGGGTTGGTTTAAACAATGGGCATCATTGTTTTACGGTTTTGAGGCCAAGAAGATGTCCAAATCAAAGCATCATAAAGGCGATGCTTTCTTCCTAAAGACTGGCTGCCAGTTATCCTTGGCTTCTCTGCCACATGGCAAGGCACATGGCAGCATCTGCTGGGCTCTCCCCTTCTGGGTTTCATTGATTTCAGCTTCTTGCTTATGTGGTTTTCTCCCTCTCTCTTTATTCATTCTGCTTATAAAGGACTCCAGTAATAGGAGTAAGACCCATCCTGACTGATGTGGGTCACACCTTAACTGAAGTAGCCTCATCGAAGGTCCTGCTTACAATGGGTTCACTCTAGCAGGAATGGATTAACTTTAAGAACATGTTTTTCTGGGGTGCCTACTGTTTCAAACCACTACAATGGCCATACTCTTGCTTTTATCCTTCTTACATTATTAAGCTTTGACTGTCCATTGTTGCTTTACACATTCATCACTTTTGATGTTGAAAAGCAGTTGCCTCTACAAGTTCTGGAATACCCAGCTGAGACCAGAAGAACCTCCCAGTTTATAAGCAGTAAGTTTTGGGGTGGTTTATCACATACCAATACCTGACTGCTAAACTATATAGTAGTTCTTTTCTGGATGTGAGAGACCAAAACCAAATATAGACGTTCTTAGGATAAAATGAAGAATTACAGACTCATAGAATCAAAGGAGTGTTCAACAATCAGGCTGTGGGAGGGACAAGAAAACAACTGGGCTTTGGGATCAATAGAAACCAGAGCCTTGCGCACTGCTGGAACTCTCTGCCTCTCATTTCTGCTTCTTTCTCTTTATCAGACTCTTCAGGACCTTGTGACTGTAAGCTTCTACCTCAAATAAATACCCTTTATAAAAGCCAAGGGAGATGGATGTGGAGGGAGATGGATGTGGCTCAAATGGTTGGGCGTCTGTCTCCATATGGAGGAACCTGGGTTCGATCCCCAGGACCTCCTGGTAAAAATTAAAAAAAAAAAGTAAAAAGGGGATGGATGTGCCTCAAATGGTTGGATGTCTGTCTCCCATATGGAGGGACCTAGGTTCGATCCCTGGGACATCCCACTAAAAAAAAAAAAAAAAATGCCAACAGATTTATGGTACTTTGTATCAGCACCCCTTTGGCTGACTAATATACCAACTATCTCTACCTCACAGGTTTTAAGGATTTTCCTCTTGACACTCTCACCAAAAAGAGGAAGTGAATATTGCGTTCTTGTTAAAATCCCAAGGGAGGGTTGGTCTAATTTGGGCTTGGTACCCACAGATTGATCAAAATCTATGATCAAGGGGGTAGTAGGAAGACAAGTAGTTATGACTGGCTCACAGGAGGGTTAAGCATCCCGTTCTTGAACTTTGAAAGCTCATACTATACCATTTAGACATTGGAGTGAAGCCTGGGTAATTTTCCTGACTGGGCAAAGCCATGCATGACAGTATCCTGCACAGGTCTGCATGTTACTCTAGTGATATTTGGAACAAATTGTGCATAGGTATCTGAGGGCTTGTCGAATCAGTTGTTTATTAATTTTATCATCCATTCATCTGTCCATCATAATGAACTGACTCTTTGGACTCTTTGTGGTAAACAATGAGAGGAAAAAAAAGATTCAGAATGGAAAGATTAAAAAGGCTTCAAGGCACATGTGTCTTGAGTTAAGCCTTGGAAATGTTTAAAATAACCTGTCCATTGAGACAGGTTGGATCTGTTAGGCTGCTAATCAAATTGCTCCCTTGTCTGTCTGCTCATTGTCTGCTCACTGTGCCTGCTCTTTGTCTCTGCTCGTTATCTCTGCTTGTTGTGTCTGCTTGTTGTCTATTCATCTTCTTTAGGAGATGACCGGAACCAAACTTGGGATCTGCCATGTGGGAGGCAGCACCCAACTGCTTGAGCCACATCACTCCCTGCTAAGCAATTTTAAGGTTATAGTTTGTATTTCTGTTTTCACATGGAGTTCTACAAGTGCACATTTTTAAACACTTGAGTAGAATTTAAACTAACTTGCTATCAGTGTTGCAATTAAACCATCCACATGTGAGGGTTAGCATTCAAGGGAAAGTGGAGGAGGAGGCAAATGCTGAGGCACAGTTCATATCACAGAAGTGAGGGCTAATGGATTGGTGAAGTTGTTTTCCTCCTTATAGACTCGTGGCTAGTTCTCACTGAATTCTATGATACCAAGTATCTTTAGAGGAAATGGAAAAGTTCAGACCATTACAAGGAAGGCTTCCTTCAGCTTTGAGAGTCAATAACTATGCCCATTTTCTCTCCTTTATTGGGCAGCTGCCTGGTGAGGAAAACTGCCTGATAGTATACCTGGGCTTGCATGAGGGTAGATGTTTCTCATTCTGTGGGGTAGAGACTGGAAGTTGGTTCTTGAAGGGATACCAAATCAAGGCCAGAATAATAAATTTAAAAACCAGATTGTCTGTCCAGTAGTTGAGGAGGGGGATGGACAATGCAGGGCCAAAGCAGAGGAGGCTAACGCATCAGGAAAATGGAATGAGTAGGCCACAGCAGGCTAACAGAAGGTAGCCTGAAGAAATTCCATGGACAAGACTGCTAGCATCATTACTGGCTAGTTACTGTGGGGTCTGGGACCACACTGCTGGGAAGGGCCTAGCTAATTGCAGGATGGGCAGAGTCAGTCATAGTGGAGGCTAATCATATCATCTGGCAACAAAGAAAAATTGGTTATATTTTAAAGATGCTCATATATGTAACGTTAAGACTGGAATGTTACTTTTCTGGGCCCCAAAGGGTAACAGTGTAGTGGTAAGAATGTAGCTTCATTTGTTGGAATGGATGCAGAAAATGTTTGTGTGTAAGATGTTCATGGGCAAATCACACCATGTTTAATTTACTGGTCTAATGGTCACGACTGACTCCAGGCATCCCTTCCTCCTCTCACCTCCCCCATCACCAAACTTCCCATGGCTGTTTGCTTAGGGGGGTGGGGGAGGAGAGTTATGCTCATGAAGATAGGATTTAGTTTTGGAGTAGGAACTACTCTGTATTGTTTACCTGTTTCCCTGGAGTGTCCTGAGGGTTTGTACTGAAGGGATAGTTGAGAGTGTTTGTTTCATACACAAAACCCAAATGTGCATCCCTTAAAATACTGCCTGCCTAGTCTTTCATTGCCTTTGAGAAAGCCCAGCTGTTTAATCATGCTAGTTTTTATTTTATAGATAAGATTCTACTTTTAATGATAATAAGTCACTCATGATTATTTCCTTATGCTATATAAATTTATATTTTATACCTTTTAAGGTGAATATTACTGAACCTCTTAAGAAACATTCTTAATTTATGTGCTGTGCATTAATTACTTTCAGAGTATATGTTGTTGAAAGCATTAGTGAATGTACTTGCTCTGAATTTCTTCCAAATACATTACATGACTTTGTAGTATGATTAATCACAGTAGATTTTTAAAAATTAATTCATATCATAAATTTTTTTAACTTGTCTTTTTTTTCTTCTTCTTGGTTCTCTCCACCCATCTTCTTTTAGTGAGAAGCCAGATTGCTAGAAAATACACTTCTTGGCACTGAGCAATTTCCAAAACTGGTGGACAGCTAGGCTGCTGTGATTGAATCTCCCAGAGGGGTGGGGAATCTGAAGTCAGGTTATTTGCAAAAGGCTGACCTTGGGGCCCTGGCCATGATACTAGAGCCCCATTCAGCCTTTTGTTATTCTTGCTCTGTAACTTGACTTTGGTCCAGGAAGAGGAAATCCTTGCGTTTAATTGAAGACAATCAGCCTAAGGTCAGGAGGGTAATGCTAAACAGACTGGAGGTAAAGGTAGCCTGGAAAGGAGGAAGAAGGTAGGATCATACTGGATTCAAAGATCAGACTCAAAGATGGAAACCAAATGCACCTGGAAGGCAAAGTATACTTGAACCCTAAATATACAGAGCCCTGGGGAGATATAAAAATAAATCAAGCTTATTTAGTTTATTGCCTTTCCACGTCCCTGGTGGCTTGGCCAGCTGTTACCCCGTTTGGGGCAGGCTGTTTGTAGGCCTGATTTTTAGGTGTTTATCATGGGGTGCCTGCTAGAGCAGCTGCTGGTAAAAGGAGCCTCAATGCCTTCATTATACATCAGCTCCTGAGCTTCACAGTTTCTGATATTAAACAGCTTTGATTGGAGATTACAGTGTTTCATTTAAATTTTAAATGGCACATTACAATGTGCTTTTAGGTAATTTGTAATGTGCCTTTGGGCATAGCACCGTTTTTATTGTAGGTGTCTGAGTTACACAGGAGAGTTGGAATGCTTCAGATTAAAACAAGTAACCAGCCCCGTGTAGGACCTTCTTTCAGTTAGCTGCATTGCCCCTTGCAGTTCAGCATATGGTGAATGAATAAAAATAGTACATGTAAGTTATTGATTATTCAAACACGATTCTCCTTTGCAAAAGCCACTGAGAGCTGACTGTAAGTGTACAATGAAAAGCAATTGTTATTAATGCCATTTTATAGGTGAGAAAATCAAAGGTAGTTTAAATAAGACTTATGAGTTCATAGAGGCCAGCAGAGTGGTGAGAAAGCTGGACCATGGAACCCGAGTGCCTGGATTGAATCCCAGCTCCATCACTTATTATTTCATTTGCTTTGAGCAAGTTACCTAACCTTTCTGTGTCACAGTTTTACATCTGAAAATAGGAGTGATACTAGTTTCCACCTCATAGGGTTATTATGAGGAAGGATTAATTAATATCTTTAAAGCATCTAGAACAACACCTGGGACATGGTTAGTGTGATAAAGTGTTCACGGAGATCCACCATCTCTTATCTGAAATCCTGGGGGAACAGATATGTTTGGAATTCAGAATTTTTCAGATTTTAGAATGGCAATCTGAGGCAGAAGTTTCTTTTTTTGTAACAGCTATAGAAAGGTCTGGGGTAGCACCCTGTAATCAAAACACATTGACATTTCTGGGGTCCAACAGATGAATATTTGTGCCAAGAGGAAAAAATGGAAATATATCTTGGCTCACATCAGTTCAGGCCAGGTTTAGGCACTAGGTAAGTTATAAAAACCTTTCGGTTTCCAGAGGTTTGTGTATTTTGAAATTGTGGATAAGGGATTGTAGATCTGCAGTAGCACTGAGTAGCAGATAAACTACTGGAAACTATGAATTTCCAAGTTCCAGTCTCGAAGTTTGAGATGAAATTCTTCCATTTACAGTTTTGCAGACTGAACACAAAGAACCTAAAATGGTTTCCCCAAGGTCAGGTGGCTGTTCATGTCAAATATGGGCCCAGATACTTGGCCTCCTGCTGATGGAGCTCAATGTTTGGCCCTAAACACAAAAGTTTTCAAAAACATGAAGCCAGATACTAATTCCATGGAATATAATATCTGATCAAATAAAACACTAGACATCTAGAATTCTTATTTTGGAAATGTATGTTTTCTCAGTGCCTTTATGGCTTTAACGAGTGATGTGATTTTCCAAAAGGGGGATACGTTGCGCACTTTCTTACTTTATCACGGATTCCTTATTTTGAAGAGCATCTCACAGAGCACACTTTGGGACATTCTGTTTTACGTTTTCCTGATCAACAAGACCTTTGATGATCATGGCACTCTGTGGACACGGGCAAGGTAGTGAGTCCCGTCATTATAAACAACTCAGGAAATGTTTATCTGCCTTACGCCCCCCTTCTTTTCCGGGGTGTCATTCAAGGGGAGCTGCGTGCTTACTGAACTCCAATGCTCCTGGGTGAAGTTGGTGTGAGTGAAAAGGCACTAAAATAACCACAGTCAGGGCATCCAGGAATCTCAATGTAGCAATTTCCAAGAATGCAGAGTCTTGAGTATTTATGGAAGACATTGTTACAAAACCATGGGGTTTTTTTGGGGGGGAGGCAAAGAATGTGGTTCATAGGTAAACAAAAAGAAGTGAATCCATAAACTGACTTCATCTCATCTCCCATCCCACGACTCGACTTGGAAAGCACAACTCCCTTTTCTTTGGCTACTGAAGAATGTGTTTCATCATTTCACCACAAGGCAGTGAGGGGATTGATGCTTATAATACCTGTGGGTAAATCCATGGGTTTGGACTGAAATGAATCTTCTGGTACATATGCCCACAGTGACTTTCTCAGGATTTTCCAAAGAAAACTTGGTTTCCTTTTATGTTAAGATGTTCCAGAAATGTTGCTCAGATCCTCAGAGATGATTTGTTCTTCCTGAAATAATACCCAGTTCTTCTGTACATATGACGAGGGAAGTACATTACGTGCTTGATGCACTTTGTTCTACTAAAGTATTGTTGGGAAAACTTCTGTTAGAAATTGGCAGATGGTATTTTAAGAATTTAATAGTGCCCTGTAATCCCGGGAAATCTCTAGTCCCTTGGATCTCCCTGTCTCTTCTTTGTCCCTTCCAATCAAGCGGCTTTTCTTTCAAGTTTATGATACTCTTTATTAAAAATGGCTGGCTACTTTGGCAGCAGGGCTTGGCTGTGGACTGTGCCCATACCCTGGTGGCAGAGTAGGTCTTGTTAAAGTGGACTTCAGAAAGGGGTGGTGTTTACTTGGCTGCGCAGTAGATTCATTCAGGGACCAGGCCATACCCCAGAATCCTGGGTCTGGTTTCCAAAGGCTGTACCCATGTCTTATTGTAACCCTTGAATGAAAGACAGCTATGCCACTGCCTGCACTGCTTCATGGGGCCTGTGAAAGCCCTTAGCCTTTGGTGAAGCCCTTAGCTGGGAGCAATGGCCTTAGATGGAGTCTGGGCCCCCTTCCTTTTTATCCCCTTGGTTCTGTATCTGCCTTCTGTCTTATGTTGGCCCACATCCCACCCTTTTCTAGGTGAGGTCCATGCGAGAAAGGTCACTTTTGTACCAGAGCTGATGATACACTAATTACAAGGAGTTTTCCTTTTCTCTGTCTGCAATTATTTAAAGTCCAATCCTTCTCAGTTTTCTGCCTCAACTAAGTTCAACTGGTTTTCTACTGTTCTACTGATTTGTGTCCTAATTGCTGTCTCACAATTAGCAAGTGTCCCAGTAATAAAACTCTCTCAAGCCTCCAGGGGTCTCTGTGAAATGCCCTCTGCCCATGAATGCTTTCTACAAACACTTTCTACTTCCATGGGAGGGTTTTCTCTTTAATCACTTTTTGCAATGGGAAAATCATTTATTTTCAGCACAGAGTAGTCTCAAATATTCTTATTCCTAGTTCAAAAGTGCTTTCTTTAAAAAAAAAAGGTTCTTTCTCCCAATCAAAAGCCCCTCCCTCCTAGTTTCTAAGATGTCATCAAACCTTGCTCTTTGTGACTCTGCACCTTTACTATTTGAGACTTACACCAAGGGAGTCAGCTTATCTGTGCAGGTTTGCTGAGCGCCCCATGGTGCAATAACATCGTGTTTCTGATTTCATTCCCCTCCTTCTACCAGCTCAGTCTGTGGTTGCTTCAAGAAAATTCTTGATAAAGGAGATTCATGTCCTGGTGAGATTCTTTTTGAATCTATAGTATGTCTTTTATGCAATACATTGGTTGTCTTGAATAGAATACAAATTCTATAAATGTCTTTCAATTCTCTTTAAATTCATTCTAAGTCACCTGCCTCCCCCTCCTGCACCTGCTTCTGCTTTAGTTCAGAGTTTCATCATTTCTTACCAGGACTGATGAATTAAATCTCTAATTGATTTTCTGCTTCTAGTCTTCTGAGTCTGATTTTCTACCACACTGTAAATTCCTAGAAGGCAAAGACTTTATCTTATTTCTTTTGCTCCACTAACACAGTGCCATGCTCAGAGTATTCTTAATGAGTCTTTCTAAAAGAATAAATGGTGCATTGTAGAGATAATTACTCTAAATCAAAATTTTCCAAAGTGGGGTCCTGTGGAAGAGTCTGTCTCCAATGTTCTTTGCTACAAAACAAAATAAAATAAAAACAAAGTTCCATTGTCAACTAATTATGGGAAACATTATAAACTGCATCTCTTTCTTGGATATTCGCAGTGCATATTTGATTATTAAAGACTGCAGAAAAAACTTGCTTTAAGTCTGTATTTCCCAAACACTTTTGGATACAGAGTAAAAAAAAAAATAAAACACCTATTGATATCTTGTGAAACTCTTATTCTGTGGGTCACAAATTGAGAAGTGTTATTCTGGATTTTCTATTTCCAAAATAGCTGGAGAATGAATATTGAAACTGACAGAATCAATAATTAATTCAAGATTCCCTTTAGCTCTCACCCTAGCTAAAAAAATATGCATACAAAGGACTGATAGCAAATGGTTATCAAAGCATTACTTTTATTAATGGCTGGGCAGTGCCCCGAACCCCCAAATTTATGACTTTTGGTGAACTGTGTTGAATGACACAGCTTAGATTGGATGCTTAAAAATGGGAGCTCCTATTATTTTTCCTTACTGAATTGAGGAAAACCAGGCCCGTGGAATGCTGTGATTTTACTGTTCAGAGTCAGAAAGTGTCAGGACCCTGTTGGACTTCCCAGTGATCTAGGAATCATGTAGAACAAAGACAGGACTTACAAGTTGCTTCGCTATTAAGCTAGGGAAACCCTCCTCACCAGGGACAAGGCCGCCAGGGTCTCATCAATCCCATTGGTTGTTTCTCTTCCCTTGAGGAGAGAGAGAAATGGGTAGATAGAGAAACCAAAAGGTTCATTCCAATAAGACTTCCATTTGCAAAGAAATAGTAGCATAAGGAAATAAAGATTACTGCCATTCAACACTCTCCCACAATCTGTACTCTTAACCCGTTGCACTGACTAGTTAAATTTATGGTCACTCTTCCTCCTGGGGGAAGTTCCTGCACTGAATCATTGCAGTTGTACTTCCACCTTCCCTGGGGATGTTTGCCCCCTATGTACCCCTTGTCTTCCATTGCCATTAGGAAGTGTAGCTTTTGCCCCCAAATGCCCTACTTCTGTATATAGGTAGATTGCAACATAGTGGGGAAAAGCTGATCTAGGTATGTTCAGATTTGTCTCAGGCTCACTAATCAGGTAAGTCAGTCCTTTTTCCTTGGGGAAGAAAGAGGTATACTGATGGAAAGCAACTTTCTTTCTTTTACTTTCTGAGAAGATGGATGTTCCTAATGGAGGGACGAAGCCAGAATTCCACAATTTATATGGACAATTGGAAGGTGGCTGCACCTTAATTGCTAGTTTCTGAGATGTTGATCAAGAATTTCTTGGAAGACGTGGTTAATTATCTTTCCTGAATAGAATAATCATCTGAGTTTAGGTCAAATGGGTTGACCAGATTACCTAAGATAATGACTCTTTGCACAACTCAGAGAATGTTATGATGGAACAATTCTAGAGATATGAGTAGTTAATTCCAGAACACTTCATCCCCGTGTGAAAAATTTTAATCTTTTAAGGTACTGAAATTTTTCCTATGTGTGACGATTTCCTGTTTGTTATCAATGAATCCTGGGTTAGCCACAAGTGGCCTGTCAGAATGCCACTCTGCTCTTTGTGGATTTCCTTTTTGATGTATCAAACCCCGTCCTTTTTTTTTTACCCCTCAGAGTTGGGCAGATGAATCAACAATGTGTCCCTTAGTTTGGACATTGTGGTTCTGAGTTATTTCATAATCTCAAGTAAGATCCTTTCAATTTTACTCTATGTCTCCAAAGAATATCTCTTTTAAGTCTCTGACCAAGTGTAGCGCACTTTGTTTCCTAATCAAATATATTAACCATTGTTATCTGATTAATTATCTGTCAGAATGTTTGCTTCTTCTCAACTTAGGTTCCTTCTCAGTCTTGACCTGGGGAAATTGAGGACAAGAAGTGGTTATTAAAAGCAAGCTGTAATAAAAACTATAATCATCTATCTAAATCTATCTGAAGTCACTTGCATACTTCTCTTCCCTTTTGAACAGTGGCTAGTGATCATGTACGGAATATAATGTTATGATTTTCAACTTTGATTACTGTAGGTCTGTTTCTCATTCTTCTGGGATAGACTAAAGCACAGAGTCATATTTAGAGGTAAAAACCATTCCCTGTTCCTGGAATGACTTTTCATTTCTGAATGTCTAAAACATATTTCTTCTGTTAAGCCCATCTTAATTGACCCTACTGTGGGAAAGTGCTTGAAAAATTGTCTTTGTAGTTTACTGGACTTGGCTTAGATCCCGGCTTGGCCACTTAAAGGTTGTGTAAATGTAGGCAAATTATTTAAAAATTCTTCAAGACTCAGTTTCCTCATGTATAAACTTGGAATAATAATACCTACCTCACAGAGCATTTATAATAATTAAGTTATTACAATGTGTATACAATGCTTGGTGCTGTGTCTGCTTCAATGTAAGCATTCAGTAAATGTAAACCATTACTGTTAATGCAGGCTAGTCAGGCTGATTCACAATTCTTTATTGCATGGTACTCCTTAATTGCATGGTAGTGATGGTTTCTGATAACCTTTTCTTCATCTTCAAATAGGAAGAGATGATTTCTAAACCCAGAGGGCCCTAGCTGTATACCTCTTTTCACATTATTCCCTACAAAAGACTTATTTATATATACATATAATCTCTTTTACTAGACAATGTACTTCATTTCTATATCCTTGGCACCTAGAGCAATACTTGGAACATAGATATAAATTAAGGAAAAATAAAACAACTCTTAGATTAATGTGTCTTAAGCTTCCTAATTCTTTGATAATTATAAATACTCTAATAAACCAAGCAATTCTAGGTTAATTTATTTCCTTTTATTACTGTGTTTCCCCTCTCCAACTGCATTTTGATAAAAAAAATATATATATAACATTTGTATATAAGCTACACGAAGGCAGAAACTGTGTCTGTCTTATTTACTGCTCTCTATAGTATTGAGTACAGTGCTTGGCACATAGTAGGTACCCAGGAAGTCATTACTGAATGCATGCATGAAATGCGCTATGTTGTGAGTTGGCTAATTGGGTAAGACTTAATAAGACTGTCTCTGAGAACTTTACAGTCTAAGGCTACATATCTTTGATGATAAATTTTCATGTCAATTAGCAGAAATTAAAATTATGTACATATTTTGAATTTTCTGGATGTGTAGCCTTATATGCAGGAAATAGCTGGATGGTTGACGGGGTTTCTTACTTTATTTCTGGATGTTTTGACATCATGTAGACACAACCTAAGCCAGACCTTAATGAATTATTGATTCATTCAACAGACATTTATGGATAGCAGGTATACTTTGGAGGTAGTGCCAACAGATTATGCTGTTGGATTTGATTGGGTCCTTGAAGTAAAGAAGAGGAATCTAGGAGGACTCAGATTTTTTGACTTGAGTAATTTGGGTGAATGGTAGTGCCATTTATGGAGAGATGGAAGAATGAGAGAGGACTTCAGTGTTTGTTTGGGCAAAGAGTCAGAGGTAGCCAAAACAATTTTTTAAACGGAATTAAAAATTAACTCAAGGTAGGAGGTTTAAATATGAGGGAGTCACTTTCTGGATCTCTATCTCAGTTCCAGTAGAGTGGGCCATCTTCCATAAGAGAGGAGTGAGGGAGATAGTGCCCAGAGATTGAGTTGACAAATCTTAACTATTACCATGAAAAGGGCAAAAATAGGGCACTAGAGGACCAGGATCCATTGGGAGTTGCAGGGGACTGTAGATGACAGTGGACAATTGTAAGATACTTCCAAATTCTTCCCCTTATTTTCCATTGAAAAACGTCCTATAGGTCTGAGCTATGAAGGAACAGGCTTATCAGCCTATTGCTCCTAGACCATGATCTGAGATTTCTGAAATTATCCAGGTATAGATAGAATATGTTCAGTTTTTAACCATTCATTCAAAAAACATTTATTGACAGTTTTTGTGTTTATAAGTGTGAAGTGTGAGCCACTGGTTTGTAGTTCTAGCATCATAATAATTGAAACTCTGGCTCAAACCCAATTTTGAAAAAACAAACAATTTTGAAACAAACCCAAAGATAAAATCTTATTTTCAAATCTTTTTCTTGTGTTAATTAATACAAGCATTATGCTACAGGACATATAACAGACATATAACGTCTTTATCTGATGCTGAATATGTTAGATTGTTTTCATATTTTTTACTCCTCTTTCTCCCCAAACTAAAACAAACCTATTTGACTCTATCATTGTTTTTTTTTTTTCTTTTTTTCTAACAGCTTCTTCCACTTCTACTACCAAGTCTACTTTCCAGCCAGTGGGAAGGAGAGAAAGGAAAAGAAAGCACATGTTGCTTTTTTAAGAGTGTGAATCTGCTCCCATCCCATAGGTCAGCACTTTTACATGGCTAGATCCAAGGGAGCCCTGGGAAACCTTTGAAAAGCCAATATAAAGGACATAACTAAGAGAGCCTGGGAAAAATTTCCTTCTTTAGGCTAACCACCTGATTTCACCAGGCCTGTTGCTTCATCTCTTGAAGGAATAGTCATGCATTGCTGTAGTTGGTAGTGGCAGTGGTGCTGGGATGAATACAAGCCTTGTAGGCCATTATGGTGAGTTACTGGGCAGAAGTATTGGATTGTTCACCGTATGAAAATGGACCACATCCCATTGTGTGTGGGAAGTGTGGGTAAGTTTTGCCTTTTCTCACAGAATCACACTCTGATCTAATTTCCTTTGTAGTTATACTTATCTAAAATATGTTCTCACAGAAGGACGATGTATTTTGGCTGTCAGCATTTGGTGTTACCTAGGTGACAGTGCAAAGAACCAATCATTAAGACAGTATTTTTTAAAGCAGCTGAGCTAGTTACGTCAGCTGAGCATATATGCTCAGTATAATTTGCCTTATTATCTACCACTGGAAATACTTCATTTTGAAGTAGGATGAGGGAGTACATTTGAATATTTCACTCTTACCTTGATATTGTCATTAAATGAAGTTTTAAAGGGAGTAATACTTTCTTTGGTGGGGGGTGTGTACAAATAACCTCAGAATTAAAATTAAGAAACTGATTCCAATGAGAAAAAATACCAAGTTTATTTCAGGAATCATAAATCATAGTCTATGTGAAAAACATGTGGAACTAATTCTTGTCACTTAACCCAGCTAAGAAAACAATTTAATTTCAACCTACTGGCAAATTAATCTGCTATACCATCATTATTATTTTAAGAAAGCCTTTTGGAAGCAAAATATGTTAATTAAAATGTATGCATGCACTTTGTCAGTGTAGTTTGCTTATTGCTGAGAGACAGAAAGGGAAGTCATTTTACAACCAAGGTGTGGTCATTAGAAGAGTGGTGAAATTGAAGCATTCCAGGGCATTGCGATGGACTGGTAACTAGGCAGTCTCCTGGCTGCCTAATAGGACAACTGAAGCCCAGAGAGGGCAAGACGCTTGCTGAAGATCACAGCGCAGCTGAGCCCCCAACCCTTTTCTTTTACCTCCTCTAACTCTGGGTTGAAATTTTAGAGAGCTTGCAGCATAAGAATCTAGGTTTATGCGGAGCAGTATGGCACAGTTTTGGCTATTCTCCCCTCTCAGACATCTATTGAGGAAGTTAGAGTTTGGATGTACACAGAACAGAATTTTCTTTCTCATTTTACTTTCTAATAAACTTAGCTATTATTTCTTGGAGCGACACAGTTTAGATCTCTGTGATACCTTTTAAAAAATGCTCTTTCCTGAATGGACGTCCTTGTTCATGAAAGAATTTCTAAGAACTTGCTCTTAGGACTATATTAGAATAAACAAGCTAACATAAGGAATTATTCATCTCAATGACTCTGATAAATATTTATGAGTTCTCTGTATACACGCATGTCCATTTATCTGAGGATGCAGCACACCGACACAGTCTGCAAGCTAAATGCATACTAAGTGAGTTTATTGCTACAAATGAGCTAGCACCATTATGCCGGGAAATCCCATAGCAGTATTATTATCACATCCCAGGACACAGTGGACGCAGGCTTAAGGAGTTTTCAGTGAAGAATGACGGGGAGCCTACCAAGTCAGGGACTTTTGTAAATGAAGGCTCCCTATCTAATAATAGAGAAGGCTTCAGGCCATGGTCCAGTCTGAAAATCACACTGCAAGGTGATTTTCCGTAGAGCTTCCAAGTCTCACATCTGACCACAGTCTATTCTTAATTCCAATACAGTCTTTGTTCACTGTTCCAAAGTGGATGGTTGGCAAGGGGAACGATTACTTCTGTCGTCACCTCTAATCTGTGCAATTTGGATGGAATTTTATCAGAATTTTAATCCTTACAACAACCACAAGAGCATGTTATTCAACAGCGCTCCTCCCTACATCCTAAAAGGATGCAGTGTGCACTGAATCCGATAATAGAAGCACCTCATTTTTAATTAACTGTATTTCTAAAGTCATGTATTCACCATTAATTTGGACTCTTGGTTTCAGACAATGAGTGTTTTGGAAATAATTAGTTTATCAATCCCTATGTCACTTAGCTAACAAATATCTGAGCATCTACTATGTGCCAGAAACTGTTAGACAGTGGTGATAACAGTAACAACTGAATTAACTGAGCATCTGTTATATGCCATGTAAATGCTTTACACGTTTTACTTTATATGACCCTCACAATAGTTCTATTCTTTAGGTGCCCTGATTGTCTCCATTTTACATATGAGGACTCCAAGGCAGAGGATGGTTGGGTAACTCTTCCAAGGATGCACAGCTTTAGAATAATATATCTAGATCAGAGATGCAACCAAGTCTGTGCTCTTACCCAACATTCTGTTCTGCTTTTCCAATAAATGGAAATACCCAGGTCTCTTTCTTCAAGGAACTTACAGTTTAATGAGGGAGATAAATAGATGATTGCAAAATAGTGCGGTAAGTGCTGTGTTAGAATTCGAGGGCCCAGACCCAGATACCCGAAGAGTTGCTTTTCCCATTAAATCATATGATGAGGAAACACCTTAAAAATGAATTAATGGAACTCATATTTTAATTGAAGGGATTCATATCTTGTCCCTCTGTCTTTATAGATGTCTATTAACTTCTTTTGGTGTCACATGGACTCGAGCAGAATATAAAATGCCACATGTAGGGTGATTTTAAAACATAAAGAGAAAGAAAGATTACTGCTTATGAACATTGCTGACTATGTATTAGAATATTTTGGGTCACATAAGTGAACCCATCCATTATCATATAAACTTATGTTAGAATCCTTTACTACTTTACTACTTGCTGGCTAGTAAACTTGAGCAAGTGACTTACCCTCTCTAGGTCTCTGTTTTCTCATTTGTAAAGCGGAAAAAATAATCATTTCAGTGTATTAGTGTTTTGAATCCACATTGCATTAAACTTCCAGTCTTTCAGTTGGTAATGTCTCAGAGATCTCTTTTAATTAACAGATTGTCTCTTAATTGGGTTGTATAACTAATGTTCTACCAAGGTCTTGAGTTGAAAACAAAAGATGTTTTCTTCATATTCCTCACTAGTGGACTTTCACTTGAGGTCCACCATATCTCTTAAAAGCCACAAATGGGTTTGCAGAGTTCTTAAACTCCCACTATTATGTATTTTTATGGGAAGAGGCTTGTGGTTTTTCTCAGTGTCTTTAAGGGGTGTCTATGATCCCACATTTTAAGAGCTACTCTGCATTCTACAAATTGAACCTGCAGCTGCTTGTTTCTTGAGACTGCTGATTCTGCTCTTCCCTCCATTGGTCTGTACTTCTCATCACTTCTGCACTGTACTGACTACACAGTAGTGGAGTGGTTTCATATTCCCTTCTGAATTTTCTCTTGAGAAAACAACTTTTAGGTTTTGAACAACCAGAAAAAGATTTCCCATTACCAAACCAACCAACCAATGAAGCAACCAACAGCCAGGAAGGCAGGTAGTGGACATTCAAACCCAACTAGAGCAAGCTAGCAGAAATCATGGGTTCTGTCTCTCCTGAACTGATTTGACACAGGGTACAGGAAGTGTTAGGAGACTCTGAGCTTTCCAGACCAACAGCCTTTAAAATTGAGGACAGCAAAGTAGTTGAGGCCTTGTGGTCATCCATGTGGGATTGCAGGAGTGGCAGGAAGCAGGTGAAGCCAGCTGTTCAGTTGCAGGAAAGGACTGGGCTGCTCATTGCCACTTCTCTTCAGTAGCTTCCTTAGCATGTGTCATCAGAGGCAGGGAGGCTCAGACAGAAGGTAGATGGTGTGAGTTATTCCACAGCCTGACTGCGTAAATGGAAAGACTGCCATTTGGAAGTGTAAGAAAGGAGACTATTTGAAACTAAGCATTAAAACAAAAGAAATTCCACCAGATGAGTTAATGCCATATAAATATGTGTTCACCTTAAATTGATTTTCCCTGATCCTATAAGCCAGATAGCACTGTTTATCATGGATGACTATTCCCCAAGAAACTCTTGCCTGTCTGCCAGTCTTGGAGCAGCCATTGTCCTCCACACTGTGAAAGCCTGGAATGGCTAACTTCTGCTGCTGGGTCTGAGATGCTTCCAGATGGCAATCCCGTGTTTGGCTGGCACGTTTTTGTCTGTGTCTAAGCAACCTCACCTCCTCTGGCCATTGAAATAGTCAAAGGTCTTGGCTTGGGCTCTGAAGAAGAAGTAATTTTTGTGTCCAAGACCAAAACATGATTTGTAGTTGAAAACAAAAGCTGTACTTTGGGGGTTAGATTACCCAGAACAATGTCTACTGGTTTTTAAGATTCTGAAGATAAATTTCTTACTGATTGAAATTTAATGATTGCTTTAAGCATTCTTCAATAGGAATTTTAAATAATTTTCAAACTACATAGTGTTTTTTTTCTTTCAGATTTTGACATTTTTCTCCCTAAGGACAATTACAGTTAAATTTAGGAAAGTGATTTCAATGCTCATTGGCAAAGTCGTCTTGGCTCCTAATATTGTTGGCTAGCCTGATTAACTTATAAAAGGCACAATTTTTATTGATACCCTTTCCTGGAACTTTTATAGTATAAGGGATGGTATATGAATCATCTCCTGTAATTCCTTACCCATCCCAGAATTAAAATCTAATCCAGTCATTCCAATTCCATTAAGTAGTGGGTGTGAACGTAGTCAGATGGACTAATTCTACGGCAGCAGTAGTTTGAAAGGAGGACGATGTCACTGAGTCAGAGAAATTTGGGTTATTGATTGTTTATTCAAAACCAGTAAGAGACTTTTCAATAAAGTAATCAATACAAAATATTTAAAAAGGCACAACTGTGTAATAAGTCGTTATTATTTAACAACTACTGACACCTAGTCTTCCCTTGCCTTCAATTTTTTTTTTGGCTGATAATCTGTCAGGGTCCCAGCAGGTGATATGGAGGTGTGCAATGGCCTCTGGGCTGGACAGCAGTGGACAGTGGGGGCTAAGGAAACTGAAGAGTAACTGTCTTGTTGCAAGAGAACAGCCAGTGCTCGTTTGCAGACAGCTGTGCAAATGAGCACTGGCTGTTCTCGAGAAAAGACTAAAATTTAAATTTTCTATAAAATCTGATTTTCAAATGAGAAGAATTAATTTATTTTCCCCCTAAACACAGTAGAGATCAAAGAAAACATAATTTTCATGCTGTATTAAAATTCACATCCACATTTGGTCCCAACAAACAAGCTAATAAAATGATTAGGAAATTTTCCTAATTTTACAAATAAGGAAACTGAGGAAGACAGTGGTTAAATGACTGTCCAAGGTGACATATCTATTCTGAAAAGAAATTAAGACTAGAACTCAGGTGTTTACGTGCCTCCAGCTTAACTAACAGCTCGCCTTTACACAGATGTAGATGACAGGCATCCTTCACATGTTAAGAATTTCTATGACGACATCATTCTTGCTGATTTGATTCCTTTGGGCTTTCATGTTACAGGTAAGCTGTGTTGTCTGCCAAACAAAAACACAAACAGCAATCCCATCATTTCAAGTTTGGTCTGTTTTATTTACCTGTGTTTGAGGAGTAAACAGGAAATTCCACAGTGGAGTTAATTATTCTCTATCTGGTTTTTGTCTTTTTTAACAGCATGAATAATTTCAACACATTTGCAACTGAGAGACTCTTTGCTGAAGTGGTTCCACAAAATTAAGAACACAATACCAAAAAGAAATTATATTATTTGTATCAAATACATCTCAGAAAGGACTGTGCCAAGCCTTTCAGGCAGAAAGATTTTCTTTACTCTAAGTTGTGCCAGTGCATATTTTATTTAGTTTCCAGGGACTTTTTTTACTACTGTAATTTATGATAGTCTAGACCTCTCAAGGCCTTCATAGGCAATCAATTAAGCAAGACGATGGAAACAAAACAGGAGAAGCAGCAAGATGGTGACAGAGTAAGGAGCTCCAAGAGTCAGCTTGTTCTACAGCACAGTTTGTAATCTGCCAGAGCTATCGAGCACAACTATTTGGGGGGCCCAGGAGACCAAAAGAGCATCCTTTAGCATCCTTGGAAGAATGGAAGGAGGACACTGCCCATCTGCAGTGAAGATTCATGAGTAGAGCACCCACGCTGTGGAGGCCAGGACCCATCCCCTGCTGGCAGCACAGGCTGCCTCAGGAGCTAGTCCCTGGCTGGAGTTGGAAGCTCCATTTCCTCAAAATTGGGGGTGGGAAGAGACAGTTTAGCATCCAACTTCAGCTGCTGATGAGTAAATTCAGCTGGCTAAACCCTAATCCTAAGAACAGCTAAAGTTTGAAACTGTCCAAGTCAGAAAGAGACCAGTAGCCTCCATTTTAACACTGCTCCTGGCGTGAGGGGAAGTGGGGCTGATTGAAAATCATAGTGTTGTTAGGGAACAGGCTGGATTGCCACCATAGCCTAGGCTCGACCCGCACCCCTGGAAGGAAGGAAGCTGGGGGGAACTGCATCAGCCTCTCCGGGTAACTGTAGTAGCTTTCGGCCCACACAGACTGGATAGTTGGACACCTGTGGCTCCATCCCTGCCCTCTGATAGGATAGGAGAGGGGCTGTGTTTATTCAGCCTCTCTGGGTAACTGCAGATACTTTTGGCTCTCATGGACTGGATTGATGGGTACCTGTGGCTCCATCCCCACCCCCCAATAGGATAGGAGGGAGGCGGTGTTTCCCCAGCCTCTCTGGGGAACTGCAGGCACTTTTGGCCTGCACGGGCTGGATAGTTGGACACCTGTGGCTCCATCCCCACCCTGATAGGACAGGAGGAGGTGGTTTTTCTCAACCTCATTGGGCAACTTCAGGTGCTTTCAGCCTATGTAGACTAGATTGTTGGGCACTGCTGTGGTTCCATCCCCATCCTGAAAGGACAGAAGGGACAGTACTCCCTCAGCCTCTCAAGGCAACTGCAGGTGCTTTCAGCTGACATGTACTAGATAGTTGGACCCTCCTGAGACTCCATCCCTAACCCTGGAAAGGGGGGAGGGGGGCTGGCACTTCGTCAGTCTACCTGGGCAACTGCAGTTAGTTTTGACCCATACAGCTTGGTTTGCTGCCCACACCTGCAGCTCCATCCCTTTCCTAAGCAGGGGAGGGAAGGGCATGACGCTTCATTACTCTCTCTGGGCAACTACAGACAGTCTTGTCCTGCACAGCTTGGATTAATGCACACAGCCTTTGCTCTGTCTTAATCCCTGGCAGGGGAGAAAGGAGGTAGAAGCTTCATCAGTTCCTGGGGCAACACAGGCAAGAAACAGATGAAAAATAGCTGAAAAAAAATTCAGATCAGCTAAACATGTGCCATTATAAAGTTCCAAATTACATTGACCCAAGTATCAAAGAGGGCTTGTCCTTGAGGACATTATGCTGAGTGAAATAAGCCAGACACAAAACAACAAATATTGGGAAGCAGGTGTGGCTCAGTGGATAGAGCCCCCGTTTACCATATGGGAGGCCCGGGTTCGCGTCCCGAGACCTCCTTGTGAGGGCACACTGGCCTGAGCAGTGCGGTGGGCTGATGCAGCAACCTCACGGCAGGAAGCGGGTGTGGCGCAATGGATAGAGCCCCTGTTTACCATATGAGAGGCCCGGTTCGCTTCCCGGCGCCTCCTTGTGAGGGCAGGCCGGCTCGCGTGGCGCCGTGGGTTGATGCGGCAAGACCTCACAGCAAGGGGGAGATAAGCAGACACAGAGAAGACACGCAGCAAATGGACACAGCAACACAAGCAGCAAGGGGGGGATAAATAAATAAAATAAAT